>PVKE010001887.1:0-90953 GCA_004027555.1 Craseonycteris thonglongyai
CATCCTCATCTTTTGTATCACACACTAATTAAACACAATTACTTTAATCAGAACTTATTTACAACAGTACCATTTTTAATGCTCTTTCTTAAAAAACAATGAAAGTATTTTTAAACAAATAGAATTTTAAGTATAAGATATTTTGAGATCATGAACTATTAAGCGCTCTGGGAGTGTTATACACTGCGTGGTATTGCACTGAATAACCGATAACAACGAAGAGAAAACAAAGCCCAAGGAAATTATAGTCTCCATTGATCACTGTAATTCAGAGCATTAAATAAAGGCCAAAACAGTAGAGAAAATGCCATCATGTTGGGAAGACAGATGTGTTGATGTTGTTACTGTTGTTGAGAATTATTAGTTTTTGAAGAAATAGCCTAGTTCTAAATTATGGAAAATAAGTTTAGAATTTGTTTTGTCTTTGGGGAAATTGTACTTGCAGAAAAAAAATTGCTCCTATTTGGCTGCATTTCTGAGACATACAAGATTGTTGAAGCCCACATACTTGTCATTATTAAAAAAGCAGGATGCATTGTATATGCTTCTTATTTCATACAGTGTCATAAGAAAAAACATTTACAGCATTTCACTTTAAAAATCCAAAAATGTTAAAGTGAAATTAGATATAATGTTGTAAATAATTGATTGCTGAAAAATGTAAATTTCAACTTTTGGGCTGTAGACATATATTTTGCCATGTATCACCAAGATTACATTCTTTAATAAGACATGGTTGACTGTGACTTGTGGGTAATCTTGCTGAGAATCTGTCGAACTATTGATATCCAGGATTGATACACTTAATCTCACAATGCAGTGATGTCTCCCTCCTTACTGTACGAACTCTCCAAAGCTGCTCACCTGTTGAAAAGAAAGACCTATTATAGAGGGCTCTGCTATATCCCATCCCAGCAAATGAATTGTTTTTCACATAATAATTTCACTTTGAAACAAAGATGCTATTTGTTTTTAACATAAATGACTGGACTTCCAAAAGAGCTTTTGAAGCATTGAAACATTTGTTGGTTAGTTTGGTTGGTTTTCCCTTCTTCTGGCTATATCCTTATGTACAAATATAAAGACAAAAAAGTTTGTTGCCTGAAAAAAAGAGTGTGGTATGAGTGCCGACTAAACAGGACAAAATCAGAAACAAAAATTCTTCGAATCTAGATAATGTGGGTCTTTCTGCCTTTTAAAAGCAAATTTGTGTCCATCTACATTCATTAAACTGTTTATTTTTAATAGGTATGACTTCCAAATAAGTGCCATATGTAGTAAATTATACTCATGTTTGTTATAGTAATAAAAATATGAATTAAATTAATGGAAAAATTGTTTTCACAAATGTTTTATGGCAGAACATGTGCTCTGTAAGATAGTATATGTATTTCATTTCTATATAAGAAATAATTTCTGCCATTATAAAGGAAAATGCAAGTACTTTTACATTTCTGCATATTTCCAATTAAAAGATACATTAAATGCACTATAATTTATACATCTGAACTTAGAATAGAAAAAAGTGCTGCTTTTTAAGTCTTTAACATGCAAAATATTTGTAGTTTGAGCATTATTGTTATATTTCCAAAACTTGTCTAACATCATTGATTTTTTTATTATTATTTTACATGAACTAAAACTGGGCACTTAGAAATGATGTTTTCCAAATCCCTTCCAAGCTTTATTTTTTCACCATTTATTTATATACAGAAACTAGGTTTTAAACATTCATTGTTATTGAGGAAAATATTAAATTTATATTTTTAAATCCAAATTTAAAGTAAAATGGCATTAAAACCATTCATTAATATTGGAACAAAGGGAAGTATATCATAAATTAAGTTAGCCTACTGGCTTTTCTTCTTGAACTAGTATAAAATGTCATGCATAATTATTATTCTACTTTATAGATATTTCATCATTAACTTTTAATGTTTTATATATTCTCAAAATTCTTATTTGTATATATAGCAATCTGTCTTGAAAAGAATCACCGGTTTATTCTCATTCTGATAAAAAGTAAAATTAGTAGAATTTTTCTTTAAGTATATCATAATTCAATTTATTATTACCATTTGTAAATCTGTGTGGTGAGTAAATCTGCATTAGAGGAGAGGCAAAACAATTCTTCATGCAATTAGGCTGTTTTCTGAGTAAAAGTAAGTCATATATCTTATGGCAATAGATTTTTTTATAAGTGCTCAGTAGAACACTTGTGATCATTATTTAGAAATAATTTCAAGCTAAAAAAAGTTGTAAAATAAAAATAGTATAATGACCTTTCATTTACATTTACCAAAGTTTGCTTAATCTTAAGATTTTTATTCTTTCTTTATCTGTAACTCTCTCTATAATGTTTTTTTCCAAACCACTTGGGGACACATTTTAAACATGGCCCTTTTACTTCAGTGTGTTATTACTAAAAATAAAGGTCATCTTTTACACAGTGGTTATATACAATTATGTACTTCATAAGTTTACATGAACGTAGTTTTATACAATATTTGTCTGTATTCTAATTTTGTTATTCATCTAATAATATCCTTGAAAATATTTGTTCCTCCACAAAAGAAACCAGTCTAGAGTCAAGTATCACATTTAGTTGCAATGTCTCTTCAGCCTCCCTTAATCTGAAATATTTTTACATAATTTCTTTATCTTTTATGAAACTAAACATTTCAATAAGTACAGTCTATTCACCGACACCTTTTTCTTTTGTTGTTTTTAACAGAACATTCCTCGTTTTGTATGTCTGACATTTTCTTGTGATTAGATTGTGGTTATGAATTTTCTGCTAGAATATGGCACAGGGGATGTTTCCTCTCAGCTATCATATCTAGAACTTTACGATATCCCAAATTGGCAATGTTAATTTTAGTCACTGAGTCAAGGTGTTGCCTGATTTCTCCATTTTACAATGATGGTTCCTCACGAGATATTTCTCCTAGGGTTTGGTATTAATTGATGTTCTCATCTGATGCAATCTTTACTAAAATGGTTACAAAATGATGATATTCTAGCTCCAGCACTCCCTGTGCATTTGTGTGAGTCTTTTATAACAAACTCCCTGCTCTTCCATTTATTTAACTACGGTACTAATGTAGGTATCTGTCTGTTGCTGCTATAATCTCATGAATTTCTGTCTTTTCAGTGGTTTATAATTCATTACCGCCTTAATTATTTTGGTGCTCAAAGTATTCACAACTGAACAGTGGGGCCCTTTCATGTGGATTCTATGTCTTTGTGACTAGCTTTTATCATATTAGTGAACACTTTGTTACTTTCTGGCATAAAAATGTGTTCTAGGCCAAGCTTGTCCAACCTGCGGCCTACTGGTGGCATGTGGCCCAGGAGAGCTTTGAATGCTGCCCCAACCAAACTAGTAAACTTTCTTAGAACACTATGAGATTTTTTTTTTTTTTTTTTAGCTTATCAGCTATTGTTAGTGTTAGTGTATTTTATGTGTGGATCAAGGCAATTCTTCTTTCAAAGTGGCTCAGGGAAGTCAAAAGGTGGGACATGACTGTTCTAGGCTGATGTGGTAACTCTCATGTTCCACCCTCAAAACCAATGATTTCTCATTTTTTTTAGTGGGGAATGGTGTCTAAAGTGATGATCTGGATGTTAGGTATTCTTACTGTCATGGAGTATTTTTGCTTCTTGAAGTTGTTGTGTGGTTTTTGGTTTTTTTTAATTGTTATTGTATTGCTTGAGAGAAGGTGAAAGAGAGAGAAGTGGGGAGGGCCCAGAGTAGTCTCCATAGGTATACATCATTAGTTGTGATGTGGTTTCATTCCACACAGGTGGATGTGGGGCTGCACAAGGCAGGAACCAAACCAGGGGTTTTCTGCATGGGAGAAAAGAAACTTCACTACAAAGCTATCCCGCTATTACGGTTACGCTGCAATTCAGCATATGTGGTTGCATGGACTGGGGCCGGGAATTGAACCCAGATTTTGTGATTGTGAGGCAAGTGCTCAACCACTGAGCTATCCTGGCATACTGTTTTTTTAAGTTAATTGTGCATACATCATCACAGTTACAAAAATAGTAATTAGATAAGGAAAAAAATGAAAGAAATATCCATAAATCTGTGTAGACCATAGTACTGGAAAAAATTCTCATCTTTTACATAAGTGATTCTAGAATGTTCCCACCTCCAACACTCCCTCATATTCTACTCTAGTACTCATAATTCTGAATATATGTTAATATTTGAGGTAGTAAGAGAAACTAGGTTCATGTCAAAAGATTCATTTTCAATTTCCATTAGGTCACTTATTGACCGTGGATTTTGGGTGTTACTTCTTTTCTTTAAATATCTAGTCTCATAACTTTAAATTTAAAAAGTCCATACCTTCTTCCAACTTCTGGACTCGTACCTCAAAGGGATTATTTAACTTCTGCACTCAGATATTAATAGGCATGTCAACATGTCCACAATAAAACTTCTCATTGCCTACCCTTCTCTGCTCCAGCCCCACTGTTTTATGGTCAATAATTGGAACCATCTTATGCCCAGTTATCTGGATCAAAAGCATCATTGATTTCTTTCTTTCCATTACCTACATCCTACTTATCAGTAAGTTTGTCAATATATTTTTATAGAATACATCCCAAGGCTGAGCAGGGTCACCTCTTTGCCATCTTGAGCACAGTGTGCGACGCTATCATCTCCACTCTAGATATCTTTGCTCATATTTGTAGCCTCCTCAGAATTTGAACTTTTCCTACCCTTGCGTTTCTGTCTGACCTTTCAGAATATAAGTCAAGTCATGTGGCTCCCTTCTCAAAATTTTTCAATGGCTTCCTATTTTAATTTGGATAAAATCTAAATTCTTCATTATAGCTCACATATCTTGGCCTCCACCACCATCTCCTCCCTCATACCCTATCTTTCATCCCTTCATGCGGTATGCTCTTGCTCCACTCTTCGTTTTACCACTAGGGTACCCTAACCTCATTCCTGACTCAGGGAGTTTGCACAAGCTCTTACCTCTCTTTTCCTGGCATGCTCTTCCCACACATATTACTGTGACACAACGCTTTTTTGTTCAGATCTCTGCTCAAATGTTTCTCCATGACCAAACGTATTTAACTGCAGTGTCCCTAACCCAGTCACTCTCTATCTTTTTACCTCACTTTAATTTTCTTTTCTTTCCTTTTTTTAATGATTTATTTTATTGTTTGAGAGAAGTGGGGTGAGAGAAGGAGGGAGGGCCCAAAGCAATTTCCATAGTTGTGCATAATTAGTTGTGAAATAGTTTCACCCCACACAGGTAGACGTGGAGCCGTGTGGGGTGGAAACTGAACTGGCGGGCCTCCCTCATGGAAGGCAGGAACTTTTGCTTCCATCCCCATGGTTACAGTTGCACCACAGTTCAGCATATGGGTTTGCACGGGCTGGGGCTGGGATTCAATTCCTGGACCTCGAGGTTGCAAGGCAAATGCTCAACCAGCTGAGCGATCCCTGCACCCCCCTATTTTAATTTTCTTGATAACACTACATAAAATTTTCATCGTTATTTCTTTATTCAAGAATTTATTGCCTGTTTCTCCCACTAGAATATAAATTCCATGAGAGCAGGGATTTGGTCTGTTTAGTCCATGCTACATCCTTCAGTACATAGAACAATGCAAAATAAATGATGATTAAGTAAAAGGCATCAACTTTTTTGAGCTTCATGTACACTAAAATAAGCATAATAAAAAATAACAGTGGTCTCCCACAGTGGTCTGCAGGAGGCCATGGTCATGGTAGTGCTCTAAACTACCAGGCCATTGTCAGGTGGCGACACTTCTGGTAACATTAAGTGAAAGGAACTGAAACAAAAAAGTGGTCCCTGGAGACAACCAATAGACCAAGTTCTCTTTTTTTTTTTCTCTGTTTGTTTTTTTCTCTGAGCTAAAGAGAGATGAGCTTGCAGTGGCTGCTTCTAATCTCTCAGAATCCTGAGGGGCTGTCGCTCTGCATTGCTGCCCTGTTGCCTTTGAACTTGCTCTGCCTTGCTGCCCTGTTGCCTTTGCACTCGCTCTGCCCCTGCCCTCACCACCAAGAAAACATGTGCCCACCTTTCTCTGCCAGTTAGGGTTCATTGCTTTCCTTAAGCCAGATGGAAGAGCAATCCCCTTTCAGAGTCCTTTGGTGATTAACCATCTGCCTGTGCTGGCCCCATGGCTATGCATGTAGTGCACATATTGTGTTGCAATTATTTCCTGATTCTATTTTTGGTCTTAAAGTGAATTATAAAGCTACTCTAGGGAAACTGTTTCTTTTGTACCAACATATCAAGTTTAAGGTTAACAATATATGACTTGCTTCTTGAGATTATTAGGCCCTAAAATAAAGATGATGGCAATGACAACAATAAGGACACAGTTAATAACAATAGCTTTACTATTACATGTCTTAGTATCAGTGTTTAGTACCGTTGCATTTCGTATTTTAGTGCTAGTTTTTAAAAAATATTGTGTCAGGTGCTTCACATAACTAATTCAGTGCCTTTACCAACCCTATGAAATAAGCACTATTACTCCTATTTTACAGATTTAAGGGGAAAAAAAAGTTTCAGAGAGAGAAAGATAACTGTATCATGGTCACAAACCTGATGCTGGTATGCCCTTCTCTAAGCTGGCTCTTTCTATTTTTACATTAAATTTGCTGGGATGACATTGGTTAGTAAAATTACATAGGTTTCAAGTGTACAATTCTATAATACATCATCTCTATATTGCATTGTGTGCTCGCCACCCAGAGTTAGTTCTTCTTCCATCACTATATTTGACGCCCCTCCCACCCTTCTTACCCACCCCCTCCCCCATTACCTTCTGGTAATCACTAAACTATTGTCTGTGTCCATGAGTTTTTGTTTATTTATTTGTTTGTCTTGTTCCTTTGTTGCTTTCAGTTTTAGATACCACATATGAATAAAATCATATGGTTCTTGACTTTTTTCTGTCTCACTTCATAATATCAGCATGATAACCTCAAGGCCCATCCATGTTGTTGCAAATGGCAATATTCCATCTTTTCTTATGGCCCAGTGATACTCCATTGTGTGTACGTAGCACCTCTTCTTTATCTGTCATCTATCCAAGGGCACTTTGGTTGTTTCTGTGTCTTGACCAGCGTGAACATACTGCAGTAGACATCAGGTTACGTACTTCATCATGTTATTATACTGTCTCCGCTACTTATTTATTGAGAAGCAAAGTAGGGAAAGCTGTGGTTTGGATCCAGTTAAGAATCTTTTGATTATATAGTGCAGCCCCTGCCCCAGATACCTTACAATCTAGTGGAGAAAATTTTATAAGAAGTGGATTTTTCAGCCACAAGATGTAAAACATAAGGGGTCGCCTGAGACATGAACGTAATTGAGGGCTACGCTTCCAGGTTCCCTGATGGCACAGGTGAGGCAGCCTTCAAGCTCATCTTTCAGATTTTTCATTGGGTAGCAGAGCGTTGAGATAACAAATATTCAGAAAATTTTCAAAGAACTGAAAAAAACATTTTAATATTATAGGAATTTAATATGGAGCCATTTTTTCTGTTCTGCGGTTCTATCATAGGAGGTATTTGGTGACTCTCACTTTGTGGTTCTTCTCAGGAAGTTGTGTGAACAGAGGAATTGAATTCTTGTGAGAAGTCTGTGTTTTCATTTTGAAGTATGTTTGTTCATGTATTTATACATCAAGCCTTATGTGTTGAGCACTGACCTAGAAGCTGAGGAAACAGTTGAGGGACCAGACCAAGTTTCCATCCTCAAGAAGCTGAACTTCAGTTTAGTGGGGAGAGACAATGAGTCAACCAATAAACAAGTACATTTTTTAAAAAGGAAATTTCAGATGATAACAGCTGCCTGAAGAAAATTTAGCAAAGTAAAGAATTAAAGAGACAGGGGCGATGGAATGTATGGAGGGGTATAGAACATTTATGGGCTATTTAAGTGAAGCTTTTTATCCTATCATATAAATATATGGGTATGATGACTTAACCATATTATCAGATTATTGCAAAGTGTGAGATGGTGTATCGGTTCTAAGGCATGTGTGTGAGAGAATTAACTCATAAATATTAGAGGACACTCCTAAAACATGAAGCCACTCCCTGACCTGCTGCTTCCCATAGATGGGCAGATAACCACGCGTCATGCCTATTGAAAGCATGAGAGTAGCAAGTCTTCTGCCATAAGGGTAGTACCATTTGTTGACAGAACTAGATTCACTGCAAGAGCATAGAAGGAGCACGTGACCTTGGGACGTGACTCTATTTAGTTAACTTGGGGCTGATGATCTCCATCCAGAATTGAATACTAGGGATGCTTCCTCTCGAGGGCCTGTCGGCCTCTCCTCCTGCCTTATTTGGCTTTGTTCCTCTGATTGGTGATCCTCTGTTTGGAAAAGAATCTCTTTCAAAAGCGTAAATGTTCCTCTTTCTGTGGGTGATGTCATCATTCCTGTGGCCCAAGCATTTGTTACTAAATAGTACTTAGCAACACATAAATTATTCTTTTCTCTCTTAGAGTTCTGAGCATGTTTGTTCTGATGAAGTTGAGAGAGACTTTTTTTTTTTTTTTTCAGAGAGGTAAAAGTGAAAGCTAAAAAAAAAAGAATGCTGTGTCTGGAAGGATCTCTCTACTTGTGCTACTTAAAAGAAGCAAGTAGACAAGTTATGATTGGGTTTAAAAAAAAAACAAAACTCATATATGGCTCTAAAAGATGTGGTTCCCATGCAACTGTATAACTCTATACTCTTCTTTAAAGTAGTAGGAGTCTTTTGCTTGACTCAGCTTGGCCTTCTCATGTGTTTGTTTCATTGTTAAGAAGGTAGAAAAAATTGGACAAAAGAAAGATGTGCACTGGCCAATTACTAGTGATATTTCTAAAGTGCCTGTTTATCCTTCTATGGAACATTGTGGATTCCCTTTTAATTACATCCTACCTTCCATTCAAAAACCTGTAAGAGGATCTGCTTCTTATCTTATAAAGAATAGCTGTAAATTTCTTAAAGAGCTATAATTTAATTTTAATCCTCATATTCTGAAGACACCTGAAGTTTATTTTTTAAATATTCAGATTTTTAAATTAATAATTACTATCTATTTTTAATAATAGAATCAGCTATCATTTATCAAAGGCCAGACCTGTGTTAAGTTAATTTTCATGATACCATTCATCATCACAGTTTTATGAGGTAGACATTTTAAGTTCACAAAAAACAGACTCGTAGAGATTGTCCAGAATCCTATGCATACTAACAAACTCCAAAGACTATCTTTCTCCCACAGTAGCGAAGGCCATGGGTGAAACAGCAGCCTTTGAAATAATATCACATTGTTTTTAACCTGATTCTTCAAAGAAGTATGGCGCTTCCACAAGCCATCGCACCATGTCAGTGAGGGGAGGAGAGTTTATCATACTGCCAAGAACAGCCAACAAAATAGGCAGAAGGGCAAGGTTGTAGCAGCCATGACTGTTGCCAACTGTTGCCCATGTGTCATGTTTAGCATGTGCATATCTGTTGTCCATAACTCCAAAGTAGACAATGTTTTCCCTTTAGTCATCTGGCAATTTACTCATAAATGAAATAGATTTACTACAGTTGGCTTCTTCTTCTATTATGATAAGCAAAATACCCAAAGTTGTGCCTGGTATCATCGCTGTGCTTCCTTTTTCTAATATTAATGTGGCTGTCTCATATAAGTTGGATATTTGGTGTCAAATGTACTCCTTTTCACACGTTCAAGTCTAATCTAAGAAAGTTAACACCCCTCAGGGCTCGTGTAGAGTTCTCAGTATTTAGGAACCCTGACAAATTATTTACAGCGCCTTCCAAGACAGACTTACCAGAATTGTGCAAGAATAAACAGACCTCGAAGTCTTCACCAGGTGGAAAAACTATTCTGGCTAAGTCTGTAATTTAGACTATCTTGAGAGAAGAATGACTTCATGAAATGAGAGGCCCAGAGTGGCCAGCCTCTTTTATGCAGTTAACTTTTTCTTTATTTAATTGTGGAGACTAAATGACCGGTAGGAAAGTGCTTTTGCAGGCACGTGGGAGTCTTGAAGCTGTAGAAGGAAGTTACAATGTGCATGGGAGTAAGCACGTGGGCAGGAGTTATAGACTACTGCTGTATTGCTAGCCCAGAGTAATCAGGCATAAACATCTTTACAATGGCACCTGAACACAGGTAATAAACTCCTATGAAAGGCACTTGATAACATTATTTAAAATAAGCACATATTACATTAAATATCCAGGAACAAAAGAGTAATAATTTTACATCGAGGAACAAAGATTTCCTATGAAAGGCACTTGATAACATTATTTAAAATAAGCACATATTACATTAAATATCCAGGAACAAAAAAGTAATAATTTTACATCGAGGAACAAAGATTTTTTTAAAGAGCCTTTAACTTTGACAAAAGAAAAAAAAAATACAACTGGATTTTTATCTATTAATTCAAAACCTGACATGGTACACTCTCTGAAAGTATAAGAGAGAAGCTAACTTTGTCTGTAGCTATCATCACCTTAAAAGACCAAACTCAGGAAATGAATGAAATAAACACCAAGAACACAAACAAACAAACAAAAACAACATAGCAAAGGCCATGTAATATTCGTGAACAACTGGTCACAGATTTCTTCAAACCTTGCCCTCAAAGTCTGTGTCATGGACACCCTGCATCTTAACAGAAATGATGTCACTATTTCATGCCAGCGGTAATGGAGTTCAGCCTTACCAATGAAGTGATCAGGCAGTATAAATGGGCAGTGTAATTATTGTGATGGCTTTCACATAGCTGTAATTCTAGACATTTTAATTCAATGATAAAATGAGACCATACAAATAAAGATAATTGTCTGTCTTTTGAGTTTAGATTCACCTGTCGACACTCTCATTCTTTTCTTTCTTGATACTTTGCACTTTTATATCATTTAATTATAATTATTATCGTACTATTATATTATAATTATTTACTGTTTTGTATCTACTGTAACTGTTGAATGTTATGCTTCAGGAGGCTTGGGGTCTAGTTTTGCTCATTCTATAACCTCAGATTTTAGGAAAGGCAGAAATTATTCCAGTTGCTCAGTGTTAGGAAAGTTGATAGCAAAAAGATGTGGTGAAAATGCAGTAGTTACTGGTGATCTATGACCAGGAAAGTTTGAAAAGGGAAAAGAATGTTTAACTTTGTCTAAATCTATATTCATGACTGAGAAAGCTAGGTGGGATCTGGTCTTGTCAACAGTTCCTCATTGCTATGGCAGAAAAGCGGCCGTCCACATCCATCCTGGTCTGGCCAGGAAGGCCGTTTCCATGGATGGCACCTTCACAATGAACACTTCTTTTTTTTTTTTTTAAAGATTTATTTTTTTTATTGTTTTTGACAGAGAGAGAGAGAGAGAGAGAGAGAGAGAGAGAGAGAGAGAGAGAGAGAGACTGAGACAGAGAGAAGGGGGAGGGCCCAGAACAGTCTCCACAGTTGCACATTATCGGTTTTTCCAAATAATTTCATTCCACAGGTGGGCATGGGGCTGCACAGGGCAGGGACTGGGCCTGGGTCTCGCCCCGGTGAGAACTGAACTGGGGGCACTCCCCAGTTCAGCATATGGGTCCACACGGGCTGGGCCGGGATTCTATCCTCGGTCCCTGGGGCTGCAAAGTGAGTGCCTAACCCACTGAGCCATCCCGGCTTCCCCACAATGAACACTTCTAACATTACCTGCAAATGAGATACAAATGAGCAATGCCCTATAAATTTGTTTGTATTTACAATTCAGCTATAATCATTTGTTGAACGAATTTATAAAGTATATTAGAATGTGCAAAAATTAATCCTCAAAAAGTTTTATATATCTATACCTATATCTATATATATTTCACACACACATATATATATATTTCATACACACACATATATATATTTCATACACACACACACTCACATATATATATTTCATACACACACACATGTATATATTTTATAACATACATATATCTATAGTCTAACATAAATAAATCCAAGAGACTGTGGTCCAGGACACTCTTGACTTTCAGAGGCCCTGATGTTACTTTCAAGGGGCACTCTTGATCACAATTTCTTTGAAAGAGAGAGGGTAAAGAATTTTAAGCAAATAGCAACCTGAACCTTACAGGGTAAGTAGTGTTATCCTCTGTGTGGGCTTCAGACTAGCCTCTGTTTGTCTAGTTTGTTTTTAAGCCCACAGGCCACTGATACTTACCTGGTTCAAAATGGAACATATTTCAGTTGCCTAAGAAGCACCCGGTATCCAACCAGGTACATAACGAAGGGGCTCCTCCATCTTAGCTCACCACACCTAAATCTATTTGAGACAATTTCCTACAGAGAACACAATTCTATGGAGCCAAATAAACTTTATCTGCCAAAGAGAGAAAATGGAGCAGATCAATGGATTGCCACTGACTCTGGGTAGTTTTATTTCCTAAACTAGTTCAGTGGTATTTAAGAAATCTTGGAGAATATATATATATATATATATATATATATATATATATATATATATATATATATATATATATACACACACACACACACACACACACACACACACACACACACACACACACACACATATATCCACTTCCAGAAATTTTGATTTTTTAATTGATCCAAAATGTAGCCAAAGTCAAGAACTCCTGTCCTAGTTTCACGCTCTTCATTTCTAGGATGGGCTCCTAATTACCAACTCATATGCCTCTTATGAGAGTTCAAAGAGGTAACCTGTGTGATTAGAGGCTCTAACATTTCTGAACTCACCACTTTCCCATCTCCCTTTACTTCAGGAGGGGAAATAGAAAGGAAAGGAAGTGGGAGGGGAAATCTGAGAAGGTGAGGAGGAGGGATCCTTCCACAGAGCCCTCCAAACTGTGCTAATTGGTGTTTCCTTAGGGGTAACAAGCTCTCCTTTGTCAGAGCAAACACTTTTGAAGGATTAAGCCTCATTCTCGCCTTAGTGTGAATGATTTAAAGCAGATAATCTCCTAGCACCTAGTTGAGGATTTGTCACTGAAGCTCTGGGGAAGCCTGGGACTCCAGGGGGCCGAGGGGTGGGGGTGGGGAGCAGGGTCAGCCTGCTGTCTGGGAGGGCCCCGTGGGGTCTGGGAACTGCACTTGACGCTTAGGAGGCTAATGGCAGCATGAAAAATAAGAAAAACAAACTTTCTCCTCACGTTGTTAGGGCAACAATTTGTTTAAAGGGTTCATATGATCAAGTTGCTTGTGGGTCTAATGGCCTTTCATGACTTTTCTGTATCGTTCTGCCATGAAACTCTTAACACGTGCCAGGTAATTTTATTGTTTGCCAGCTGCTTGGGGGCCTGTGAGTAGCCAGACCTGGCCCAGTCCTACCCCATTTGCCATCTGCTGGGCATATGTGAGCGTTCAGAGTTCGCTGAATCAAGTTGAATTGTTTCATGTGCTACACTCTTTTCCAAATGTGGGTTGTTTTTCTTTTGTTTGTTTTTTTTTCTCCACATCTTTCCCCACCAACTAGGCTAGACTGAACACCTTGCAGAAATCTGAGTAATTTCTGTAACCCCAGTGCCAAACACAACTCTTGGCATATAATCAGTGCTCAATAAACGTTATTTAAATGAAGTAAGGAGCAATAGCCAGCATACTGACGCCTATGATAAGATATTAGAATTAATTTCTGACTATAACACTCAGTTACCACACTGTTGGGCAAGACAGAGGGGAGAAAGAGAAAGAGATGTGTATAGGAAACTCCTACCACTTATTAATGTGACAAAAGTTGTTTTTATTCAAAAGTCCCTTTAGGACATCTCTTGAGACATGGTCTGAAGGTGATTTGGGGAACCAGAGATGTAAGAAAGAATAAGAGAAGCCAACAAAAAATTCAAAGGTGGTGAAACCCCACACAATCAATTGAAGAGATATAGGGATGTGGAATATTATAGAATCCCAAAGAAAGGAAATTCAGATATAAAATGCACAGGTAGATACAGTAGACATTTGGGGGGAAGGGAGAGAAATCAACCTTGCTATGGGTATTTTCAAAAAATTGTTTGTGTTTCGGAACAACTGAGGCAATGGTCATATTTTCTCCTTGCTTTTATTCTGCACGGAACAGAGTTAATATGTAGAAATGTTTGGATTAAATACATAAAATAGCCACATTGTCACACTTATACATTAAGATCTATGAGATACAATTTTTAAAAAATTACAAGCAGATAATGGGGTAAGACACAACACACAATTTTATGAGATAGTAGAGGAAGTGTTTCACAGTGTTACATAATTATATATTATAAGCATGCATAGGTAATATGTCCATTTTGACCTTCTGCTTACCAGTTTCACATTTATTTTTCTAACTGTTCTGTTTATTAAAAGACTGTTATTGCATATTTCTTTTCCTTAATGGCAGATAGTCCATATTAAAAGATGTGTATATCTCAGGGAGGGTGTGTTTAGAAATATACATTAAACACTAATTCAAGACCTAAAATTATAGGCTGTGACCCTTATGAGCTGTGAGGTTTTGGTCAAGGGTCAATTCTCCAGTCTCTATTACCTCATGTGATAAATGACGATTATAATGAATGACAAGAGGAATGTCATTTGTTATTACAGTTACATTATGGGATAAAGTGGGAACAATTACAGAACAGAAAAAGTGCTTATATGGTATAATATCAACTATTAAAAAATAATGTGTTCAGAAATGCCAAAAAGGAAATAAACTATAATATTACCAGTAACTATTTCTGGGAATTGGAATCACGGCTGATTTTTATAAATACATTCTATTTTCAGTAGTTTTGAACTTTTTACACTGTGTTGACTTTAAGGAAAAAATTAATTCCACACACATATGTCATATATTTCAAGTCGTTCAAGGCATGGAGGTGATTATCTTTTGTATTTTTTTCAGCTCTGAGATATAAGATTCTAATGTTTACTGTATCTCCGGCTAAGACTCTTCAAGCAAATCCCTTTCTTCTGTCAGACCTATAGCCATTTGCTGCCCCTTGCCCTCTGAGCAGGGCCCATTGTTGGGGGGGCAGTTCCTGTCTTTGGTTTTGAGATTAGACTGTTAGCCTCCACAAAGCAGTCAAGAGTAATGTTGTATCTGTGAAAAGCAAATCTGGGTCCTATGCCATTCTCCACCTCCACCCCCACCTCTAACATAACCAAACACTTCAATGGTCCACACCTACCAAAAGTATCCTTGTAATCCTTTATCTGTGTTATTGCTAAACCAGGTAGTTGATACTTTCTATAAAAACCATATTGCTTAACTGTATTCCTATTGGGACTGTTATAATTAAGACTTGAATGTGGGTCCCTAAACTATTTCAGAAACTCACAGTGAACATTCTTTCCTTTATCTGAAAATGAAGTTTTATTTCATTTGAAGTTGTTTTCTATAATTTTCCTCTCTACCCATAAATGATGATCTTTTGTACTTATGGATATACTCATGAACCTGTGGACTATAACTACACTTCATAGAAGAGGAACCATCATTTTCTCCTGGCACTAAGAGAATATCAACGGGTATTCTGAATGAGCAACTATTTACTTTTTACTACTGTAATGATTTTTTAACAATTTGCACAATTTGAAATGTGGTTAGAATGCCACTGGTAGTAGAAAGCTGGCAACATGATTTGATATTTTTAACATATAATCATGTTTACTACAGTGTTTTAAAATTAAAAATGTTATTATGCATGTTATAATATTATAAATGATATTAAGCTAAACCGGTGGCAATGCCACTTTATATCAGTTTAACTCTTTTTTAAAGATTTATTTTTTTATTGTTTTTGACAGAGAGAGAGAGACAGAGAGACAGAGACAGAGACAGAGAGAAGGGGGAGGGCCCAGAACAGTCTCCATAGTTGCACATCATCGGTTTTTGCACATAGTTTCATTCCACAGGTGGGCGGGGCTGCACAGGGCGGGGACTGGGCCAGGGTCTCGCCCCGGTGAGAACCGAACTGGGGGCACTTCCCAGTTCAGCATATGGGTCCACACGGGCCAGGGCCGAGATTCAATCCTCAGTCCCCAGGGCTGCAAAGTGAGCGCTTAACCCACTGAGCCATCCCGGCTTCCCCCAACTGTTTTTTGAGTTCCAGGTTAATTACTGTTTTACACGAGGGCTGTCTGGAAAAAATCCCGCCATTGTCAATATAGTGAGAATGATGACATGGCTGGATACTTTCTGGATCATCCTCAGATCTAAGTTTTCTTAGCCATTCCCCCTTTTTAAATCTAATGTAAAGTAACTTTTTTTTCTTCTCTTCTGTGTTATTTACTGGTATGCTTACTGTTTGTAACATTCAAGGGTCTTTTTTTATTTCTTTGTAATCTGTTCAGTGTAGCAGAAAATGTATCTCAGTTTCAATTTCTCTTTTGTGCACAGAACTTCCCCACTCCTCCAGTGCTGAAGTGGAAAAATAATTTCCCCTTTCGCACCATACACAGGTTCAAAGTCCTGTTTTTCACCATGTTGCTCCAAAGAGCAAATTTTCTCACTCACATGAAAAAAAGAACACCAAACCTCTAACGTGGAGATCTACAAGGGTCTGAAACCACTGAAATAATTTCCTGCAGTTGGGATCAGCCCTTAGCGGTTATTTCACTGGGCATTCTGAGAGGTGCATGGAAACCAGCCAAGGCACCAACCTGCTAGCAGATGCAGAAGGCCCAGCTCAGAAGTCAGGGGTAGTCACGGAGAACGGGAGGCAAATGAAAGAAATTAGAAGGCAAGTAGCAAACAATTCAGTAGGCTAAAGCAGGGACTTGGGAGTCTCCCAAGGCTCCTCCCTTCCTCATTCTCTGCATGAGTCACTTTTCCAGTCTGTCCACACCCATTCACCCCTCTTCCATCAGCCACCACCCTACACTCCCATTCACCCTTAAACTGCTGCCAGAGGATCTTTCTGAAATACAAGTCCAACCAAACTCCAAAACTCTGCTGTGTAAAGTCTTCTAGTTCATCCCAGTTTTCAGGGTAAACTTAACACAGAACTATCTATATGTAGTTCACTACCCACCACTCTCCTCACGTCTAAAAGACATACTGGCAGGTCTGTTGTATTTGCCATGCCCTTGTCCCCACTGGCCCTAGACAAAATTCCCTTTTCCTTTTGCTAATTTCTACACCCATTCAAGGCACCCATTAAAGTAACTCCTCCAGAAATCCTCAGCAACACCCCCCTCCCCCCACCTTTGGACATGCCCCTACCACTTAACATTTATCCCTCAGGGGGAATTATTTCATTTGTCTTTTCCCTAGTAGAGGTACTGTCCTTGAGGGTAGGGACTCTGTCTTATCCATTCTTGCATCTCTGGTGTAGCAGGCACTCCATGTAGTTGCTGAAATGGATGCTGAATTAAAAGTCCTTACAGGTATTAATTGGCAGATAGAGAATGTCCGTCCGTGCTCTCTGAGAAAGTTTCAGTGTCATTTTAATTTGCTTCAACTGGGTGTGCACTCAGATAGCTTTTAATGATTAACACTGAGAAGGAGCACCATTAAATTGGTTTATTTGTTCTGCAAGGGAGTAGCACACAATATTAACTCAGGGTTTTGTGGATCTAGCCAATGCTCAAGAACTTATTTGCTACTAATGCCTCCGGAAGCATTTCTGTATTTAGCAGGTTTCATGCGGTGTTTCCTTCTCCTTTTTAAGCTGGCCCCATCCTCTTTAGCAACTTCACAGTTGTAGGAAGAACATCACACCATACCTACCGTAGCATCTTGCCCTAAATTGTATCCAAACAGAAGTACTTTTTTAAAATTAAAATTGTTGAACCAATTATTAAAATTCCTCAAATCAGAAGGAAATTCTATACCCAAGTCTCCAAAACTTTATCCTGTTAGTCCAGGATTCTTTCCATTTAAAGTGAAGCCAAGTTACTTAACATATTATAACACACAGTGAATTACGATTTGGGGCTGTGGTTTCTTTTGCTCCAATAATAATACAAGTTGTTTGCCTAGGAATATTCCAGTATTTCAGAGAAGTATTTATTTTTAAAGAGAGGGGCTCTGCTTTCTATAAATCATGTAATGCAGAGTCGTGAAGAATGGGGATTTTATATTTCAAGTATTATTTATACACAAGACGGGAAGCCGGTATGTGAGTGCTTGTGTGACAATCAGCTTTACTAAGGAATTCCACAGCTGATGGCATCCCGGTAAAGTTGAGAAAGCTACACGTTGGCGGTCTTGCAGAAGCCTTTCCCGCCTGTGAGCCACCCAGGTTGAACAACTGGCGAGTTTCTTCTTATTAAAAGGCTGCTGCCCCATCAGATCCTGCCGTCGTCTCCGGACCCGATGCTCACCTTCAGCCTAACCTGGCCGGCTTCCTTACGAAGCCCGGTGCACCGGCCTCTTTAGGAAACAAACCCTGTCTGTCTGTCTGTCCAGTTGGTCGGCAGGAGCGGAAAGTAGCAGGCGTGCGTACGCCCCGTTGGCACCAGAGCTCGGAGGTTATGCTATGGCACGCATGAGACGGACCATACCACCGGCGGGCTGCGGGGATGCACCTCGCTAGCACCGGCTCGGGGTCCCTTTTACTCTCGGCACCGACCCACGAGCGGCCACGAGCTCCCTTCGCGGACCGGGCGCGCGGGCGGGCGGCGGCGGGAAGGGGAGAGCGCGGTTTGGCTGCCGCGTGCGCGCCCGAGCGCGGCGAGCCCGCCCCGGGCTTCCTGGGGGGGCAGGGCTGGCGGGGGAGGGGCCGCGCAGCAGCAGCAGCGGCGGCGGAAACCAGAGCTCGGCGATAAGAGCCTGCACGGCGACATGCCACAGTCTTTCCCCTGCAGCTGAAGGAGTTGCGGCGC
Source organism: Craseonycteris thonglongyai (assembly GCA_004027555.1). Lineage (NCBI taxonomy): Eukaryota > Metazoa > Chordata > Mammalia > Chiroptera > Craseonycteridae > Craseonycteris > Craseonycteris thonglongyai. The sequence continues at coordinate 18,883 of PVKE010001887.1, forward strand.
TCACCATGCTCCGGTGGGCCGGGAACTGACAAGTTCAATTTTAAATCGCGGGCCCCTCGGAATCAGGACTCCCACAATGCCTTGGGCACTCGGTCGGCAGTCGGGCTGCCCCTGAAAAAAAAATGTGAGGTAAGTTTCCAGGTCCCCAGTTTCCCTGCGCGCTGCTCGGCATTGTCTGGCTGGACGCGTTCGGGGCTGTGCGGAGCTGAAGGAGGAAGTGAGAGGAGGCTCCGGCCGCCGGCGGCTCGCGGCAGCCGGGGCTGGCTCCCCACGGTGGCGGGCTGAGCAGACACCACCGCGGGCTACAGGGCAGGCGGGAGGCAGCAGCTGCAGCCCGGCGCCTGCAGCGCTTCCCTGGGCTCTGCGGACACTGTCAGATCGCAGCCAGGTTCCAACTTGCCACCTAGACAGAAAAGCGAGGAAGAAAAAGAAAGGGGGGTGGTGGGAATAAGCAGGTGCGTGGAACTGTACTTACAACTTCATGACCTTTGTCTCGGGGAAAATTCGAGCCCATCAGTTGGGGAGCCACAGTTTCTCCCGAGAGATCTCGCATCGCAGTCCCCGGGGCTGCCATCCAGCCCGTGTTCATCTGGGCCAAATATGTGCATGCAAAGGTTAATGCTCTGCCTGCTACCCATAAATTACGCATGACATGTTTAGCTGGGCTTCCTTATATGGAGACTGCTGTATTTCAGTCCAGTTTGCTTTTTGCCAAGTTTACAGGGCGGAAGACGCCCTGCATGAGAGGGCTCTTTTTTTTTTTTTCCATCGTTTTGTAGTGCGTCATTCAAAACTGTAAGAAAAGTAAGTATAGACGCTCTCTGGGTGGAGCCGCAGTTGGCTGATTGAATTGCTTTCATGAAAGGTTGAAAAGAATGAAAAGGAGTTAGTACTTGGGTTCTGGTTTTTAGACAAAAGCGGGACAAATATGTAGCGCTCCCCCCCCCACCTCTTTTTTAAAACGGAGCCGGAATCTGTTATTGGTAGTAATGTGTCATGTGAGAAATACTTTGATTCCAGACCCTGTAATGCGAGCAGGTATATGGTGGCGCTTCTGCTTGCCCCTCGCCCCGCGCTTTACAACTACAGGGCTGTTGCTAGAAGAGTTAACCGTGTTGAGTCTCCCCCGGGCCCGGAGCGTATGCGCCTGCCGGGATTCGGTGGTGTATTGCCGTGCAGTGTGCTTCCCTAGGTGAAGGCTGATTAGGAAGCTGCCCGAGAGGTTATCGCCACTGCCTTCTCTCCGTGTGCCCACCACCAGCACAGGCACAAGCCATAGCAAGTGGAGGATAAACCCTGCTGTACTGTGAGGAATTTCTTGAATTAATACACTGGGAGAGGTCATCATTAATGCCTTTGAATTTTCAGGCCCTCTTCAACGTGCTTTGAAATACTACACCAGTAGATACGGTGTTCTTCCCTCTCGGGTTTGAACACAGTATGCGTTATACACAGAAGATATTTAGCAAAACTATTCTATACCAGCATACGTGACCCTTTCCAGGTTATCTCTGTCTAGTCTGCAGAGGGTGTTGGTGTCTCCTTGTCTTGCTGTTGAGATAAATATTATCACTGAAACAAGTTAAAATGAAAGTTGAGTGAGTGTAGAATTCATCCGGAGAATATTTAGTGCAAAACTTAGAATGTCTTAGATGTAGAATTATAGCCAGAGACACAGTAAATGTATTCTCTGTCTTGAAAAAGCACATTACTGTAACTTGTATCTTTGCTTTCTTAAAAGTTGGTGACAAATACAACTCAAAAGTGTTTTTGTTTGTTTTTTTAGGAAACCTATGGTATTCTGATATTTATGTTTTATATTTGCACATGGGTGAAATTTTTTGAATTGTGTTGCTAGACCTTTTCACAGAATGTAGACATGGTGTTTAGTTTTTATTTGTTTAGTGGGGGTTTCCTCATTAGGACTTCAGAAGTTGCCTTTTGTGTTCTAGGGAACAGGTTGGGTCAGCATCAGAAAACCTGTTCATCCGTCCCTCTATAATTACAGTGTCACTTAAGACATAATAACCAGGTCTTATTAGTAAGAGACTCAGAAAACCTCACATGTGCCTTAGTTTAATTTTTTTTTTCTCATGTAACTAAGATGAAATTTGTGTGCAGATACACAACAACTGTGATACTTTATGCAACCATGCCAACAGAGAATCCAAAATGTTTTATGGTTTGAGATATTGTTGTGTGTATTTGTATTTCCACATTTGAGGCAAACTTAGGCTCTGAGTTGAGTTCATTAAATTTTGATTCCAACATTCTGTTCGTCCTCTGGGCACAGAATTCCTATGAAATGAAACACTGGGTTCTGTTCTGGAACAGAATATCCAAAGGTTTCTCCTGGGAGGAGGGGGGCACAGAGTAAAATTGTATTTCTCATTGAGGAATACAGTGTGTTACTTTATTATATAAAATTTCTTATCTTCATTTGTAAGCAATACAATTGCCCTAGCATTTATCATTGTCACCAGACATTAGGCCTGTAGTAGGTATATTTATTTATGGAAACAGAAGAGCCTTCCTGCATCTTCTGCCTTTCTGCTTGGTTATAGACGATGCACAGATTAGAGAACATCTCAGGTTTTGCTTGGAAGAAACTGAAAAGAATCGGTGATTGGGGTTTCTTATACTCTTAAGAGAAAGGCTTCAAGGTGAGCAGTAGATACGCAGGCCAGGGAGTGAATGAAGGGAGTGAATTGCATTCATTTACATGTTTGGCTCTATAAAATCCTAATAGCAATATTGATCATAGAAGATGTTACACAGGAAGATTTTAAAGCATGTGGCCTGTTAGGCCAAAAAGCTTCATATTTTTGGGAATCTCTAATATCCTGTCTAGTACAGTAGCCACTAGCTGCATGTGACTGTTGAGCACTTGAAATTTGGCTTGTCCAGATTGAGATTTACTATGTAAAATACATACTGGATTTTGAAAACTTTGTATGAAGGAAAAAATGTAAAACATCTGATTAATATTTTTTTATGTTGATTATAAATGTATTGATAATATTTTGGATATGTTTGTTTCAATAAACATTAGATAAATTTTAGCTTTTTTTTTTTTTTACTTTTTTTATATGGCTTTTAGAGAGCATAACAAATGCAGCTTGCATTACTTTTCACTTGGACAGTGTTCTAGAATGAAGCTGTAAAGCAGTACTCTGGGAGAAAGCCTAAAAAGAAGTTTGTTAGTCAAAAAACATAATAAAATGACCTTTTTTTTTTTTGCAAGCTAAAGAAGTTTATTATACATAAAGTCCTTGTCATTCTTATTCCTTGTAACCAAAACTATTTTTATTTTCTCAAAACTACTGTTTAGTTTAGAGATTTAATGGTGAGGTAGTAATAACACAGAAAAAGCTTATAATTAGGGGATGAGTCTTAACACCTCTCAAAGGCTAGAATAGAGTATGATTGCTACTTAGAAACATTTTAGAGACACTATAGTTATCATTGTCCCGAAGTTACCTAACCTAAACGAGTCACTAAAATTTATTTTAGAATAGAGCTTTCAGTAAATAGCAATTATCTTCAAATGCTTAATATGTATTTTCCTTTGCTGTGACTTTCCTTCCTTAGAAAATAAAAAACACCAAATAAATCCAGACAAACTCCTAACCAAAGGTTAATCAGATTACTGAATTCACGGTGGTGGAAGATTTTTGTCTGTAGGGAATAGGGCATTGTTTTGAATGTTAGGAAAAGTAAAAATACATTTCTGTGGTAATGTTATAGACATGGAAGAATTCTTGTACACGAAGATGTTGTCTTTATAATTTGAACACATTCTTGAAAAAGCATCTGACTGGTAAACAAAGCACAATGGCATAGGTCCTGGAAACATTCCTTTTAGATATTTTCATAACCGAAGCACATTTTGCCATGCGCAGTGAGCGTGAAGCTGAAAACATGCAGTTCTTTTCTATCTATATAAAGTATGCTTGCTTTTATTTCCTTGCAGGATGCCAAAAATATAAGACAGGAGGGAATGCAGTGGGTTCTTTTTTGAGGGGTAGTGGTAGATTTTATAGAGAACTGCAAAAGAGTTGCCTTCCAGCATGGTGTCATCTTGAATCTGTCTCCCAGTGTATGAGGCATAACTGCCATTAATGTCAACACATGTTTGGAGTGTGAAGAAACTATGATTCCCATTAACTTTATGTATAGTTTCTGATGAGTCATGGAGCACATTCACTAAAGATTAGACAGTTATCGATTACAAAGCTGAACATTGAAGAAGAGCTGTTGACGTAGACATTACATATCTCTAGTTACATTTTGTATTTTTAGATTTGAGGTAAGGAAGTTGGTTTTTATGTAGCATTTTTCCTATTATAAAAAAATGTACATTTCTATAAGAATTACTGCTATAGCTTTGAAAAATACTTAGCAAATACGTGTTTATAGTTTTCTACATATTATTAGTTTTTTAATGGTTCCAGTACATCTCTTTCAGATAATTATTCACATTTTTTTTGAGAGGCATCTTATCACACGTGCCTATGATGTCCATAAAAATAAGATCTTTGAAGGATTTGTTACAGTGGTAGGCATTATGAATTTGGCACTTTTACTACTCTTTGACATTTAAGTTTCTGTTACTATCCTTTGTTAAATAGTTCAGAATATACTAATCTCAAGATGAAATGTAGCCACATTGGACAGAGTGGAGAAGTACTTTTCCATTGAGATCAAATATTTTAAAACAGTGAATATATTTCTGAAATAAGTATTGTTTCAAGTAGTGTAGAAATTCCAAAAGAAAAATTATCTTTTTTGACATTGTTTTAAGAAATTTAGAGATGGGACTTTTATATACCCCAAAAAGTTCATAGTAGTTGATAAGGTACATCATACTCCTATGAAGTGTGGATACAGTTTTATGTGAGTGTGTGTATGGAGATAAATGTTTTCCCAAGATGATGCCCATTTATTTAGATCATGTGGATGTTAAATGATAGCGTATTAAAAAGTTATGGTAAATACTGTATAACCCAAAGGCTGATGTTTGTGCAGATAGCAACTCCCTTTAAATGCAGAACATGAAGATATTTCTTCCTCCAAAGAATTTTGGAGAATTATATTTGACACTGGATTTTCTCCATATGTAAATAATGATACATTCATGTAACATTTGTTTCAGTCTTACCTGATTACGAGAGAGCATCGTATTTACAGTGACCTTTCAGCACTATCTGTGGATAGGTAGCATCTTAGCCTAGTAGAAAGTTAGTCTAGGGTGGGGTGCTGGCAGTCAAGTTAGGTGACAGACACAGTAGGAGGACACAGGCCCAGCTGCAGGGGAAAAGTTTGTGGAAAAGCCCAGAACCATTGACTGAACTTGTCAATGCTCAGTATTCTCCGCAACGTTAGTTTCAGAGAGCCAGGTTATGGAAAGATACATCAGTTTCAACAAGCCACTTTATGAAAAGATACATCAGTTCGTATAAACATTTGCTTTGCAAGTGCAAACTGTGTTGCAATTCAGATAGAACAAAAGCAGACCACATGGGGGATACATGTTTTGAGAGGTAGAGCGCTTTACAAATATAAAAGGTGATAGTAGTCTTATTATTGTCATTTTAGAATTATGGTATATTTATGAATTTGCATTTTGTCTATATCTTGAAATGAGTAAATAACTTTGGTGGGGGGAGGGACATAGACAACCTCATGATGTATAGATTTTATTTTCCTGTGCCAGATCTGACTTCATATGTGGCCTGGGGAAAAAAACATTTACTCTTTCTGTTTCTTAATTTCTGCATCTCTGAAATTATAAACATGTAAATAATTAACAGTAGAAGCTGCTCTCTCTCTCTCTCTCTCTCTCTCTATATATATATATATATTTTTTTTTTTTTTACAAAATATCTCATTTTATCTTTTTTTTACAGCTGGGTCTTATTTATCATCATCTTACTTATCATCATCTTGGGAAAACATTAAGATGGGTCTTATTTATGGCCTTACTCTGAAAGAATAGGTAGCATGACTAGAAAATACTTTTTTTTTTTTTATCATTTGTAGAGCTATGAGGCTTGTTTTTTTCTTTATTTCATGTTTTAACCAATGTTTTTTTGTCTTGCCTCCAATGATACGTAAGGAATAATAATGAGGATAATAGCTGTAACCATGATTACTAACATTTTGAACTACTTGCTATGTGCCAGAGTAAGGTTTATGAATTAATTCATGTATTTCTCAGACACCCTATGAAATGGGTACTATTAATATCTTGGTTTCACAGATGGGGAAACTGAGGCACAGGAAAGTTAACTGACCAAGGTTACTTACTTGGAAGTAGCACAACACAGCATTTGTCCAGTTCTAGAACCCATGACTATATAAAAGAATAAAAAGAGACTGAAAAAAATAATTTTTTTGGGTGCTGGTAGATTTAGATCGTAAGCGTTTATAATACTCTAGTCACATTTTTTACAGATTTTGAGGAGAATGTAGAAAATGGATAGAAAGTAAGAAGATAGAAAAGAAAGGCATGGGCTGGGGCAGGTATAGTAGTTAATAGTAGGAAGAAATGAATGAGGTGGGAAAGAGATGAGTGCTACACTTTGGAGGGCATTGAGGAGCAAGTAGGAAGTGTGATTCACAGTGGAGGACATCAGAAGACACTTTTTTAGGCAAGTAACCTTACAGGAGCTGGGTTTTAGTTATATTTTATAGAGGAAGAATAGGATGCGTGTAAGATGAAGGAGAGATTATAGCCTAGAGATAAGGTACTAAATAAGGGTAATGAAAATGAAACAGAAGACATGTATGCTGGGCAAAAGTGACAGGCTTGGGCCCATAGGGTGTAGCATCTGATTAGATGTGGTCATTACAGGGAATGGGAGGTATTAAAACTCAATTTAAAGATATAGTAAGAATTTTCTAAACTTTTCACCAAAATGTCCTTATTTAAAACTTTAATGCTATCCCTGTTTATCATATTGGTCTTTGTGAGCTCTTTTAGTATAAGGAACTATATTTTAAAATATCACTAAGAGAAAAACACTTAAAATTAGGTTTTATCAGAGATTATAACTTGATTAAGTGGAAGATACAACATTAAATTCTAAAGACATTTCTGTGTCAAGCTTTTTGAAAGCACAGGATCTGATGACAAACTATAGAAAGTGGACTATTTCTTTATCCCAAATAGGTAATTCTAAAGTAAGCATAATTTCATGTTTTGGGAATGTCTCATTGTTGGCCAGGCTATTCTGGTGTCTCATTAAAGTTCACGCAGAACTCCAGTGTAAGCTGTCCTCAGTGATAGACCAGGTGGCAGATGGATACATGATAAAACACGTTTGCAATGTGCTCAATGTGGCTGACATTTATACTTCTCAGACCTTTCTATTTTAGGGGAGGTATCAGTATAACCTTGATATTCTTTTTCCCGGATGTAAAAAAAAAAACCCTTAATAATCAGACACTCATAAACAGAATGATTTACTTATGGTAATAAATAAGTAGTTGCATTGAGTTACCAGTTGCCTGGAATTGTGAAAATAGTTCTATTTGAAACAGAATAGAAAGCTCAATAGGACTACTCATAGACCTTTTTCATAAATTTCTTACATGCTTTTTACAAGTAATTGGCTAAACATAGTGTAAGCAGAAAATATCAGAGCAATGATGTATTATGTTGTAATTAATATACATAGAGAAATTCCCATGAAATCAAGACAGTTTTCAAGAAAAAGATTCTGTTTCTAAATATTTACCATTTATTGTTTATTTAAATGGTCCCTAGACACAAAAATAATTAAAATAGTGCACTGCTTATATGTCTTTAAATACAGTATGTTTACATAGAACCAGAGGAAATAATCTTAACAGTGCTTTATTTCTCCTTTTGTTTATATGCCTGCTACTAAGATGTGAAAGCCACACTTAGTAACTGATTTTTTTCTATTATTAAGCCTTTTTTTTACCCCATTATTTGGGTTTTGCTTTGTCATATAATGACATGGTGAAGATGTTTTGTTATATTATTAGGATAATACTTAGAAAATGTTTATTTTTAAGTAACTAAGGTTAAGTAGTATTACAATGAAAAATTCTACTTTGCTTTCTGTGTTCATTGGGCTCATTTTTGACTAGACAAATTTACTTCAAATTATTTTGAGCCATTAGTTGAATTTCATTGCTCAAACATTTCAGGGGAAGCTGCATTGTCAATGCAGTCTCATTCAGAGGAGACTGTTGGTCTTACGTACTCTATGCAGAAGAGAGATTGATAGGAACAGCTAAAATAAACAACAGAGAGTACAGGCAAATCCAAGGGTAGGAGGTACTGTATGACCTTTCCAAAAAATAAAAAAAGTAAAATAACTTGAAATGCCCTGAACAATAATTGAGACTATTGAAAATATATATGCACTTAGAGTTCTGCATATTGCTTTCAGGGGCACCACATTTACTGAAAATTGCATGTGGGAAATGACTTTCTCAGAGAAATATAACTTTGGGGGTTGGATTTTAAAAGTAAATATTGTTTTGGGAACAATTACTATGGGAGGAAATCTTGTCTGTTGCTTAGTAATGGCTTATGAAGTTTCCTAAGTGTTGAGATCTTTTCACCTACCCAGTTATTTTAGTATGTTAACAATAAGGAGATACAGGGAAATCACTCCATCCTTTGTGTTCTGCTAAATGATCCCTTAGCAAACATTCTGAGCTGTTAGAGTTAAGGGATTGTAATAGGTCAGGAGAGGAGGATCCAAAAAAGAATTACATAGTTTGTATTCTTCTTTGACATGTAGTTGGTATGTATTTGGGGAGCAAGACTTGAAAAGTTAACAGTTCATTTGAGTATTGGGGCTATATAATTGAGTACCAAAGGAGGAGATTCAAAGAAGAAGGGAAATTTAGAGAAGGAAGTCTTTGTGGAAGTGAATGGTCAGGGCCTGTCTTGTGGAGGAGGTGGTACCTGACCTGGTCTGAAGATTAGACAGTTCAGAATATGGAGGGAAATATAGTAGTATGAGCAGGTGGAAGTAATGAGGCCAGCTACATATTTAATCATCTTCTCTTTGTGAGGGATTTCTGGTTTACATTCTCTTTGAAAAAGCTATCTCGTGATGGTGCTAAACAATTAGGGAGCAGGATTGTGTGGCAAGAACCATAGTTCTCTTGTTAGAAGGAAACTGAGACTCAGATTAACCAATTTGCCTAAATTCCCACAGCTGCTGAGCAGCCACACTGAATCAAAGCCATGTCATGTCTCACTTCAGAATCAGCATTCTTTATTTCCCCTTTATAATTCTGGTAGGAATGGTGGTATAGGTATGATATAGTAGTTTTAAAACTTCATCCATACAACAACTGACATAAGTCAAGAAGGTATAAATTTAATTCAGTAGGCTGGCAAACACAGTTCTGTCATTTTGCTTTGACATTGGATTACAAATGGCATGTGTAGTTTGACAAAATACTTACAATCATTGTTCCTTAGGTGTGTGTGTGTGTGTGTGTGTGTGTGTGTGTATATGTGTAAACAAAGCAGAAACCCAAAACAAAACACACTAGGCCTCCTGTCTTCAGCAGATATGGTAAGGGCTTACAGTAGTGTGACATTGCATTTGGCCATTTGGGATGCTTTTCAGGGAAAGCTTTTCAGAGTTCCAGAAGATAAGGTACTTTCACACCGATAATGTAATGCCATAAAATTTTCACCAAGAAATGATAGTGGTAACTGCAGAGCTCATGCTGAATTCGTCATCCTCTCACGTGGTTATTTTATGCCTTCATCTTGTATCCTTTTTACACACTCGACTGTGCTCTCTTGCCACTGTGTGGCACAGCACATGACCTGAAAAGATAAACTATTAACTGAAGACTTGTTTTGTTTGGGGACATGTTGCTTTGCTAACAAATTTCTCTCTTCATAGTGTTATTTAGAACACATACCAAATAAAATTACATATCATTTAGAGAAGGAAAATGGATGAATCTTAAGCTTTTGCTTTGGGTCTCAAAGGAAAGCATTCTTATTCAGCAAATATTTTTTGAGTGCAGTTGTCCATGTGCCACCTACTATGCTTCCTTCAGAGGATAAACAGGTAAGATATGCCCTGTGCTCAAAGTCACTTCCAGTTTAGTGATGGAGATATTCACAAGTAATGTATGGGCAAAACAAAGTGGGCACAGGGGAGCCAAGAATAGGTTCCTTGTGCGTAGAGTGTGGAATTTTCCTAAAACCATCCAGTAAACACATTAACTATTTATATGCCTTGTATATTGGAGAAAAGACCAAATCAACTCATAATTTGTTAAATTATCTGATTCAGTATTTAAGACATTTATAATTCTATTTCAGTATTTGATAAATAACCACAACCTGAATGTAGTGTCATCCTAGACTATCCTAGACTAGCAGAAGAGATGAACTTATTTCTGATGTTGGTACTTTTTGGAGGAAGGTGGGGACATATAAATCATCTGAAGCTTCTTCATGTGAAGTACCAATTAGGAGACTAGAACATTACTGACAGTCACGTTTCAGAGCCCTCGACTTTCAACTAACAGAAAAGTCCCTAAGAGAGAGGTAAGCTGAGCTGTATTTAACTTCAATGACAAAGGGCTTTAGATATGCACACGATGCTCCTTTCTGTCCAGCTTCTCTTTGTGTGCAGAAAGTAAAGCTGTGTTTTGTAGGCTAGCTTCCAAACTTTCAAACGGTGAAAGTGCCACTGTGTGTGTTCTAAGACCCCATTCAGCTGGGAAGTGTTTTTTCCCTGTGTCCAGGGTTTAATCTGCATTCTAGATTAGAAAACTCATAATTTTTTATTTTCTTACTTACCATTATTCATTTTTAGTCATAAGCATTTATTTAAAGCCCACTGCATGAAAAAGCTTCACAGTAATATTTTGACTGGAATTTTCAAGCGAAATTAAGGTTGTATTTCTGCTTTTCTGCAGTTTTGGCCTAAAGAAAAAGGTCTGAGTCAAATAATGAAAACGAAACAAGAACCACAAACGACCAGACCGTTAACAATCACAGTAATAATAAAAAAAGTTCCTTACTTCATAGGAACTTATTCTTTCATATACGTGACTGTTTATAGTTCTTACACAGCACTGCTATCCCTCTCCAGTTCACAGGTAAGAAAATGGAGGGTCGGCAAGGTCAAGGTCAGGTAATGTGTTCAAGGTTCATGTAGCAAGGTATTGCGAGAGTTGAGATTTCAGCCCAGCAGATTTGCTGTTTGTTTGCCTCCTTGTTTTCATCAGTGTGGTACAAATTAAGGACACAAATACTCATAGCCATGTAGATTTGAGGCCTAGTCCAGGTTAGTACTAGAAAGACTTAACAAGGGAGATACGATGTGAAGGACAGGTTTTGAAGCATTGTTGTCATGAAGCCGCAGAGAGGATGGACCAGGCTTTGCAGAGTCACTGGCTTGGAAAGGAGGCCCGTATCAGATGGCCTGATCTGCCTCCATGGTTTGCACAGTATTAGCTCTACTCACACCTAATACCCTCTGCCCCAACACTCGCTGAGATCAGCAAAATCTACTTTTAGACTCAAAATCATTACCACCTATGAAGTTTCTAATGTCACTTGTGAATGACACAGCTCACTGCCAATTGCTCAATTGGATGGATATTAAGCTGCATATTTTAAGAAATAACCTGAGCTCCAACAGAGTGGTTGCAAATGCTGTTATAATTTACTCAACTACATTATTGGAGGCATTAGGGTAATTCGTTTGGTTTCTCTCATCAAAAAATAGAACATTAAAATAATCAAACTTGCAATGGGAATTGACGTTCACTTGGAGATTTCTGATGACCTCTTCTTACTTTCCTTTTAAAACCTAGCAGAGTAATTCGAACATGTCTGTGTGCATTATGTGTGCATATGTCTGTCTTATATCCATATGTGCATGTATTTTCCATAAAGGATTATGAAATACTACAGAAATTATAGATAAAAATGGAACAGAATAAATGTATGAGCTAAGGGATGCATTCACTAACTAATATGAGTGTAAATTTGCCTTGAAATATTATATTTAATAACATTCTGTGGTTCTCTGCACTAACTACAAATAGGACTTGTGAAAATACAGTATGCTATAGATGCTAAGTGGAAACAAAAGTCCTTCTGATATACATGTATTTATTTTGTAAATTTAAATGTATTATTACTGTAACAGTTATTAAGGCTTGAGATCAACCAGTTGATAGATAAGATTGTTGAGAATCTTAATCTGTCTTAATGAGTTGCTCTTTTCTTTCACTATTACTAAACTTTGTTCACACACCAACAGTTTTCTTAAGGTTAATGACCTGACATTAATGGATTTTAAAAATATTTTCCCTTCATGTACTAAGAATTCTCCAACACATATATATATTTTTTTAAGATTTATTTTTATTGGTTTTTGACAGAGAGAGAGGCAGACAGATAGAGACAGAGAGAAGGGGGAGGGCCCAGAACAGTCTCCATAGTTGACAGTATCAGTTTTTCCATATAGTTTCATTCCACAGGTGGGCACAGGGCTGCGCAGGGCAGAAACTGGGCCGGGAGCCTCCCACATAGGCCCCGGCAAGAACTGAACTGGGGGCACACCCCAGCTCAGCATATGGGTCCACCTGGGCTGGAGCCGGGATTCGATCCCTGGTCTCCGGGGCTGCAAAGCGAGCGCTCAACCTGCTGAGTCATCCCAGCTTCCCCTCCAGCATATATTTAAAAGAGAAATATTCCATTCTAATGTGCTAATTTTGGGGCAAGAAAGTTAAACACTTAGAGTTCAGTTCAATAGTTCTATGATAAATGAAATATAATTAAACATGCAGATTCTGCAACATTCACTTAAATATTAATTTGGCTTTTTTTATATTCTAGGCACTGTGCTAAGCTTTGAATACATAATAGTTAACATAAACAGATGCAATTATAATAGTACAATTAAAAAATTTCAACATCTCAAATTTCAAATTGGCCATTGGAGAAATAATGACATATTGTAGTTCTTATTGCCACAGAATTTAAATAAACTTTTCAGTAATTAAAAAATATTGTTGTAAGTAATTAAAAAATTGTTTACAGATGTCAGTAAATATTTCTAAGCCTCTATCAATGTCAGGCTAATTGTGTATCAGTGAAGTATTTTGATAAAAAGAAGAGTGCCATTTTATGCTTACAATTAACTGCTTAATAATTAAGCAAGAGGAGTAGTATCACAAATTAATGCTGAAAGAGAAAACTCAGTTTTGAGTGGCAGCACAAGATTGTGAGTTTAAAAGGTCAGGCTAGTACAGGAAGCTCTAGTTTTGCCACTCAGTATCATGTAGAGCTCTGTGACAGCCAGGGCTGATACAGCTGAAAATATCTGCAGCCTTGGAAGGCTTGTAAGTTTCAGAAGGTCATTTTGGCATTATCGTAGGAACACTCATAGGGAAGGTCAAGCTGGACAGGCCGGCAAGAGGATAGGTTGCTGAACCCAACAGTTGTAGATGTTAGAGCTATTGTCAACTGCAGCAGCTGGGTATCCTAATTCGATATGGCCATCCAGTGTTCATGGAAGTATTTATGGAGGAATGAGCTTTCCTTGATGGGTGAATTCTAACTTCTTTTTTCTCTTTTGAAACTTGTAAGTGTTGCATCTACAGCCTTACCTGGGACCAGGACAAACACTTTAGTTTTATTGATGTATGATGTATGCTCCATCAAAACAGTACAGGATTGGCTAGCAGCAGTAAAGTGCACATAAAGTAGGATGGTAATAAAGAGACATAACAAATCAGTTAGTAGGAAAAGAGATGAAACAAGTACTTGAAATGAAATTGAGCACCAAATTTATCTCTCAGCTTTCTGGCAACCTAAACAAAAGCTTGAGGAGGTATAAGAGTTCCAAGTTTATTTAATAAGATCTCTTCATATCCCATATGCAGTCTTATTCTTAGCCCTTAGGGTATTTAGTTAAATATTCTCACTCTGCCCTTGGGTGGAATCTTGGAATGGATGAATTCTAATTAAGAAGTGAAGGCAGGGGAAGCCAGGATGGCTCAGTGGGTTAAGCACTCACTTTGCAGCCCTGGGGACCGAGGATCGAATCCCAGTCCCGACCCGTGTGGACCCATATGCTGAACTGGGGAGTGCCCCCAGTTCAGTTCTCACCAGAGTGAAGACCCCGGCCCAGTTCCTGCCCTGTGCAGCCCCGCTCCCGCCTGTGGAATGAAACTATGTGGAAAAACAGATGATGTGTAGTTATGGACACTGTTTTGGGCCCTCCCCTTTCTCTCTGTCTCTGTTTCTGTATCTCTCTCTCTCTCTCTGTCAAAAACAATAAAAACAAATCTTTAAAAAGAAGTGAAAGCAGAATTTTTACTGATTTGGTTCCAGCTACGAATTCCAGCTTTTATTTCCCACTCTCCCCATTGCACATGGGTGCTCTATGCAGATCAGTTCCCCAGTGCTCACATTCTGGTCTGTCCCAATCCCAATCTCTGTATGTGCATTCCTGCTGTCTGGGTTACCATTTTTTTTTTTTTCTTCCTGTAACCAAATTGCATGAATCATTCCAGGCTTATCTTAGATGTCTTTTCCATCATGAAACCGCCAGTTACCTCTCTCTTTTTTAACTCACCGAGCTTTATTGTTATCTCTGCTGTGTACTTCTCACTTTTGTTTTTATGTACGGTTATTTGTGGGTTAGCTTTACGTCCCCAGTGAAGCAGTAAATTTCTCAAAGCTGGATCCATTTCTTCTGTGTCTAGGCTACAGAGTCATCAATAAACTGAATATAATCAGTGCATACATATTATTTTACCTATTTACATATATTTACATATCTATTATTTTTTAAATTGTTAAATGTATTGGTTAAATGTATTGGTAAAAATTACATAGGTTTCAGGTGTACAGTTTTACATTATATTGTCTGTGTATTACATTATGTGTGTACCACCCAGTCAGTTCTCTTTCTATCACTGTATAGTTGATGCCCCTTTTTATACCCCTCTTCCCTCTTACAAGTTAAGTCAGACTGAAAAACAAAAATTAGGAACCATATGACTTCACTTATAGGTGGAATGTGAAACAGAAAGTAACAAAAAATAAACACTCATAGACACAAGCAATAGTTTATGTATTGTTATTTTAAAAGTATATTCACTTCAAGGATATTGTCTATATTTGGATTTAAGGAAAACATTTTTCTGGGATAGTAGGGAAGAAAGAACTGAAAATAAAAACAAGGTGCATGATTAGAAGAACTACACTTGAGTTTTTTTTCAAAGGAGATTTTGCGGCAGTAGAACTAGGATTGTATTTATTTATTTATTTTTATTGTTTTGACTTTGGGCTTCCATATTAGAAAGCAAATTAATATTTACCATTTCTTTGTGACATAAGGTAACTAATATAACAGAGAACAGGTTTGGTACAAGTAGAAGAAAACTATCATTTATGCCATTTCAAATACACAGTGCTTTCTCCCTAGTGTACTTTTCAATGGTTTTAAAGTTATCAAAAAATCTGATTCTACATGGTTTAGAAGTGTTTCATTTATTCCATCTTCTTCACTGAATTTCAAACACTGTTTTAGTGACCGATGTAAGTCAGCCTTACTACTATAGGCATACTTGCTTAACAGATACTCAGTTTTATACTTTTAAAGCAGTATTTCATTTTAGGTGGAAGGTTTCTGCTGATATAATTTAAGCTCCTCTAGAGACAGCTCTGAAAAAGGCAGACAAATAAAAATAAAATCTTGCTCAAAAGACTTCTTCCTCAACAATTAACCTTTGAATCAGTTACTGAGTATGTAGAACCCTGTAAATATATTCATTACTAGATTAAAGCTGATTAACAGTGTTAACTAAGAAGAAACTGATAGATGTAGTGTATAATTTTCACATCTCTCAGTGTACATTATTGGTGTCCATTGTATCTCATGGACCTATAAGAACAATAGCATCTATCTCCCAACTCTATAAAGGGGCCATCTTATCTCCTTCAGGATCTATATGCAAGGCTTTCTCCTTCACTTACATACCTGAGCAAACAAATGATGCAGTCATGACAGCTTCTTCATATCCTACTCCACCCCTAATCTCTTTCTGGCTTTTGGCTTCTATTATATTTATAGTCATTGTCATTTTCCAAAGTTTGCTATTAAATCACCAGCATGTGTTATGAATGAAATTTTACATTTGAGTCAGAAGACCTGATTCTGTGTCCTGATTCTTCCATTTATTTAGTTTAGGGGACTTTGGTGAGTCAGTCACTTAACTAGACAAGCCTGAATTTATGTGTTCACAAATAGGCAAGGGACTATAACTAACTATCTCTTAAGAGTTGTGAGTGATAAATGGCAAAATTAAGATGGCACAAATTGTATACCAATATATGAAATATTACTTGCTGGTGTTGAACAATAATAGAATTATGTGAGTTTTGGGAGAAAAGTAAAACTTCCTACTTGGCTTCTCCAGCAGAATCTTTTTATTAAAAAATCAGATAAACACTTTGCAGATTTTATATATAAATCAAAAAGAAATATAGCACAAGTCAACTTCTCAAAAGTTAATCTCTTCAAGGGTTATTAATGAAGGAACATAGTTTGTAGTTTTATCTAAAGTAAAGTGGTTCTTACTGTAAGAAGATTAAAGCATTACTTAAGTCATTTTCCCCCCTATTAAGTTTAACACAAAGATTTTACTTGAACATAAAAAAGAGCTAGGCTTTAGTTATATGTGTAGAAGGTGGTTTGTCTAATTCCTATGTAAAAGTTTTTCCTTATTCTTTTGAAACACACACATATATACACATACGTATCTACACACCTATACATACATTAATCCTTATTTCATACTATATACTATTAATAATTGATTTTATATTATAATGATTATAGGTGCTTAATTTTTTTTCATGTTTTGGCAAAATAATTTTATTATAAATAAGAAACAAAAAATGTTTTATTGTAAATAAGAAATATCACTGTAAAGTATTTTGTGTTTGTGTGTCTATATATAATGGTGCATTTCACATGATAGGCATGTATAGAAATTTTTAAGATTGCTACATGACCACTCTGAATTTATCTAGTGTATTCCTACAAATATAATGGGAAGATTTTTTTGTTTGTTTTTACAAACTAAGTAGATTTTACATGCCAACTTGGAGTGAATTGTTGATCAGGATTAAAACATGAGTGGTTGGAGATGGGACAGATATAGTGTGATACGGTGAGTTGTGTGTTGGAGTGATGTGGAGGGGCATGCATGGTACCTGGTTTTAAATTAAAAAATGATTATCATGGAAGTTGGCATAAATTTTCAGGTATGTCATATTTTAAAAGTAGTTGATAGAATATTTTCAAAAAGCTTTCACCAACTCTCAAGCAAGCCTTATTTTCAGGATAGATACTACAAGTTTTGAGGAAATTATTGGGTAGAAATGCAATAAATAACCACTGGTGGGAATAATGTTTTAGCTGTAGTTGGATATGATTGCCAAAACATTTATTAAAATTTTCAGTCTCTGTTTCTTGGCATATATTTACAAAATATAAATGTTACAAGAAATGCGTAGCAATGAAATGATTAAAAAAAAAATAACGGTAGTTGAAAAACTGATTTTACAAATGTTTTCATTGATTAGGTGACACGTAGGGGTTAACACTTGAAAAAATTTTGCAAAATACAATGACAAGACTTTAGTGCTATTTGAAGGAAAAAAGACATATGTATTTTGTGCCCATTCCTACAATAGAAATTTACAATCTAAATGTAGGGGTGGTATCTTTTTAAGGTCTAGCCCAGATTTAGCAAATATAGAAAACCATGTTATTTATTGCTGGTACAAGTGCATATTGGTAAACATTTTCTGGGAGGAATTTGTTGTTCTAGTTCACAATTAATGTGTGCATATGCTATGTTCTAAGCGTTTGTACTATTAAAACCATTCAAATGTAGCGTAGTTTGGTACATACAATGGTAGCATTGCTTAAACTAATGAAAACTTGGCATCAACTTAGGTTCTACTAGTAAAGAAGTGGAGTGATACATAATTGTTAAAAAGCACTTATGTTGATCTATTTCTATTGACAAAGTAAAGTCATAACTATATATTGTGGAAAGCAAGCCTCAGAACAATATGCTTACTATGTTTCTATCATTTCTATAAAAATGATGAACTATGTATATATGTATGTATATATTAATTAATGAAGAAAGGATTAGACACATCATACTAATAATGATTGTTACCTTTGGGATGAGTGGGATTTGTCTGATTTGGCAGTGGAGAGAGGGGAAATTTAGTTGTACTCTCCATAATATCCTTCCGTATGGTTTAAATTTATTACAGTGAAAACACGTTCATTTAACAAGGTCTAACCCCTCTACCCCCAAAGAAAGGTTGGGGGGAAGGAAGAAAAGAAGGGAAAAAGAAAGAAAAACATGTTATTTATGTACATGATTCATATAAATTACTTGCCAGAGATTTCTGTTCATTATTTGAACTTACATTTTACTGTCTCTTCCATTATTATTTAGCAGTATTTATCTCTGTATAGGCAATAGCCTTGTAATTTATGCCCATACTTTGCAATACAACAACAATAACAACAACAACAACAAGCCTGTAATTAAGAGTGCAAATTGTCAATTCTTTGACTTTGAAATAATTAAGATTATTTTGGTCACTGGAGATGTGAAAGTCTAGGAACGGGGGAGAAAAGCTCAAAATTTAAGCAAATAATATTGGATTCAAATTTTAATTGCTCTAAAATTTTATTTTATTATACATTTTCTAAATGTGAGCTCCATGAGGACATCTCATTTACATGTATGTTTGCAAAAGTTCCTATGAATGAATGGCTTAGTTCCTAACTGCATTATTGTTTTAGTTCTTAAGTCTATTAGATATTAAAAGAGTAAGAGTTGTGACACTAAGTGTGGTAAATGATTTATGTAAAAATGTAAGTTTAGTTATGGAGACAAAATGACCTTTTTCTTCTGTTATTCTTATGTTTTCATACTTATAGAGTGTCTCAAAGCGTTTTTCTTTTTTATAAGGTAAGCCTTATCTAAAATTTTGAGGTAGGCACAAACAAAATAGGCCTCCTTGTGACCACCCTTTTAAAGAACTGTGGAGCTGCTTTTTGAAATTTTATGCTCCTGCAAAATACAGTCTGAAGTTCTGGGTTATTATGTAGCACTTGCAGTAATATTAGCATAATATGTTGCTTTTCAACATCTCAGACGAAGTTAAGGATGAGTTATGTCAACCTTTCCCAAAGTATACTTAAGGCATATTGAAGTAAAAATAAGAGTTGTCAATGTATGTCTTTGTTTATAACATATCTTCTTTCTTTGAACCAGGGGAAAAGCAATTGGGTCTTGACTCACTATTAGGGATAACATAAATCTTATTTGTATATGAGTGTATGTGAATTTGTGACTTTTTTTAAATCTCAGGTTAAACTGAGATTCTAGCATTTTATTGTTACTAGGAATCAATTCAGTTGACATTGGTATATTATTAAGAATATGTTTGAGATTATTTGTTAAAAAGGTAGACTTTAAGATCAAATTTGTAAGTCAATAGAAATATCCATAGGATTATAATGTTAAACTGTGTAACAACTTTGTGGCTTGGGTAGCTGTGAACTTTGCATAAGAGCTACATGTTTGGAACTGTAGGGACTTTTACTGATTAAATGTAAAGGAGGAAATGTTTATGTATTGTGTTGTATTATGGGAAGTCCACTAATTTACTTAACTAGGATGCATTCAAGTAATACTATACTATACTCATAACTGTTTTTTATTCATTATATTCTGAAGAATAATTATTTTAAGTCTCTTTAACTATAAACATAGATTTTTACATACTTTTCTCATAATGATAATAATTAAGCAGCATATTTGGGCAATCTTTAGTAGAAATAAGCCAGTAAAATTTGCTAAGTTAAGGTGACTATGTTAGGTTTTAACTCAGACATTTGGAAATTCAAGACTTACCTATTAAGATCAAGGTTTTGTGTTCAGATACAGTTGATAGTATTGAGGGCTTTTGGCACATTTAAAATTTTAGAAATTCTGGAAAATATGGCAGCTACAATTGTTGGTCTTAATAGAGAGAGAGAGAGAGAGAGAGAGAGATTCTGTATGTTTTGTCCAGATTTAAAAAATTTCTTTACATTTGATTTTATAATTCCACTAATTGAGCATGCTCAAATGGAAAGCATACATATGCAAATTATGGAGAAGATCTTAATGGCCATTGGTTGTGAGAATGATTTCTGCCATGGAAGGCATGTTGGAATAGTGAGGCCAAAAGGTGTTCATACAGCATAGTTCACTGATGTACAGGGTTCTCTGGGAGTATTTCCTAAGTTCTCTCGTTAGTCAACTTCATACTTATTTTTCAGTTGTGTGATAACATTATTACGGGAGCATCGATGACTTTGCTACCATTCCTTAAGCGATGAAGATCATATTTAAAAATATTTTAGTTGGTGGTACCACCAATCTCAGTAAGAAGCTAGATGATTTGATCAGAAAATATAAAGGTTGCAAATTAAAACAAAGATTTTGGCCCTTAATTACTATGTGAAATAAAATATTACTTCTTCTTTTTTTTTTTTAAATTCCTTCCCAGATCACATGATCCTGAAAAGAACTTGAGTTAATTTTTATTTATTTAATTTATTTATTTATTTTTGACAGAGAGAGAGAGAGAGAGAGAGAGAGAGAGAGAGAGACAGAGACAGAGACAGAGACAGAGAGAGAACTGAACTGGGGGAGCTCCCAGTTCAGCATATGGTTCCGCACAGGCCGGGCCGGGATTCGATCCTCGGTCCCCGGCGCTGCAAAGTGAGCGCTCAACCCACTGAGCCATCCCGGTTTCCCCAAAATATAACTTCTTTAAGTAAATTTTATAATCAAAATCCATAATTATGGCATTGCATTGGGAATAGCAATATAACAATATATTTCATTCCATTTAGCATTCATGGTTTTTGTCATGCTAATTTCAGATTGGTAGATTTCTTGTGGTCAATGTACCAATCTTCCTGACAAGTGCCAAGATGGTGACATTTGGTTTTTCTACTACAGCTCTTGAGCACTTACCAGCATTCTTAATGTGTTGTATTCATGTTCTGATTTCCTAACTATTATTTTGAAATGTTAAATGATATGGACAGATAAACGACTACCTAAGGCTAACAGGATAACATTTGTGTAATAAATAATTATAACACCAAATTGATTTAGTGTTTTCTCTAAGAAAAGGATGCTGTAGTATTTGTAGTGTTATTTTATTATATTTTTTGTAGAATAAGAGGGAAATGTTAAAAGGCTGCCTGTTTCAATATCATCAGAAAAAATGCAAATTTTTTTTTCTTTTGCCGGAATTTGAAGACTGGTTCTATCAGAAACTCAGAGATGATGATTTAAGCGTTTTAAATTTGCAAAGGCACATGTAACTATTACCAGTTACTCTGTGGATTAAAAAAATCTTCCATAAACTTCACAATTAAGGAGGTATATAAATATGGTTCTGCATTAACTTCAGTACCTCATGTTCTCTTTCCAATGAGTGGGGTTTGATGTTGGTTTCATTCAATTATAAAAGTGACATAATTATTGTATTAAACTCTGTATTGATAGCCCAGACATTGTAACTTTTTTTTTAAGTTTATTTATTTTATTAATTTTTTGACAGAGAGAGAGAGAGAGGTACAGAGACAGAGACAGAGAGAGAACTGAACTGGAGGCAGTCCCCAGTTCAGCATATGGGTCCACAAGGGCCATGGTGGGAATTGATCCTCGGTCCCTGGTGCTGCAAAGTGAGCACTTAACCCACTGAGCCATCCCGGCTTCCCCAGACATTGTAACTTATAGAAATTCTTATAAATTAGTAGTATACTAAGGAAAAATTCAGTCATGCTACTAATGTTGATTGTTGACTTACTTTGGACCAGGCACTGTTTTCGGTCCTGGCTGTTTCGTGGAGAACTAGCCTGAGAACTGCCTGCTGTCATGGAGCTTACATTTTTATGGCAAAGGTAGATAGATGATAAGCAGAGAGCAATATAGGTATAGTACATAATATTACACCAAATACTAACAAGTGTTATGAAGAAAAATAAAGCTGGGGAAGGGTCTAGCAAGTCTGGGCTAGAGTTGAAAGAAACAGAGGTTGAGTATTAGTTAATAACATGTAAGTTTCAGGCATGCAATTCTGTAATAGATCATCTACATTTTGCATTGTGTGCTTACCACCCAGAGTCTAGCCTCCTTTCATCACCATATCTTTGACCCCCTTTACCCTTTTAATTCTTCCCCACTTCCTGTCTAGTAACCATCAGACTGTTGTCTGTGTCAATGAGTTTGTTTGTTTTTTAGTTTGTTACTTTGTTTTATATGTCACATATGTGGGCTTTCATATGGTTCTTGTCCTCTTCTTTCTGACTTATTTCACATAGAATGATACTCTCAAGATCCATCTATGTTGTCACAAATGACAATATTTCATCCTTTTTTTGTAACAGAGTAGTTTTTTATTGTATACATGTATCACATCTTGATTCAGTCATGCATCAAAGGAAACTTGGTTGTTTCCGTGTCTTGGCTACCATGAATAATGCTGCAGTGAACATAGGGGTACATACACCTTTTCAAATAAGTGTTTTCAATTTTTTCTAGTAGATATCCAGAATTAGGATTACTAGGTCATATGATAGCTCTAATGTTCAATTTTTTTGGGAACCTACATATTATTTTCTAGAGTGGCTGCACCAGTTTACATTCCCACCAGAAGTGTATGAGGGTTCTCTTTTTCCCATATTCTCTCCAACACTTAACCGTGTCTTACTGATAACAGCCATTCTAAAAGATGTGAGATGCAGTTCTCTAGTAGCATCTTTTATTTATCTATTAGCCATGTATCTGTGTTCTTGGGAAAAATATCTGTTCAGGTCCTCTGGTTGGATACTACTGATAAAGCAGTAGAGACTGGATGAAGGCCTATTTCGGTACAAAGCTAGTGACCTAGTATACAAAGTACAGTGAACCATTGTGAGATATTTGTCTTGTAATGATCTTAAGCCTTTTCAATATTTAAATTTTGCCTAATATAGGAATCAATTCAAAATTCACTTTTTAATCATTGTCTGTGGAGAGGCTTCATGTTTAATTTTGTCTTACATATGAATACTTAAGGGGCAAAAACCGTTTTCACATTTGAGTCCAATTTGGTCAGCTGCTTTTGGAATCAAATCTTTGGCTGTAGCACGTCACCTAACCAGCACTCCTTGCTTGACCTTCCAGTAAGAGGTGACTTGATGATTAGGGAATCAAACCGATCAGAATTTTAAAGGACTGCTTTGACATAACTTGGGTTACTTATTTGAGTTGGTAAACACAACCTTACTTTTCTTGGTAGCAGCTTGTCACTTGTAACAAAATGTGATGTTATGTGTCAAGACCAGCAGGCCACGCTGGTGGTCCCCCTGCCATTCCAGTGGCTGTGTGGTGGAAAGTTATCTTTTTTCTCTTCTCTGCAGTGTTTCTAAAGCCAATCATTTTGCCTATCTCCTTCATTATTTTTGCCAATAAATTTACTTCACCTTATTCTTTAGATTCTTTTCACTAAAGTTTAACCTCTTCCTAATCCATGATGGCCATGTAATCACAGACTTGATGAGCTGGTTTTAGCATTCTGATGCACCTACGGTATTAAAAGTGTGCTATTTCTGTATCACTTAAACATTGCCATGGTGCTACCAGTGGTGTGCTTACCTACCCCTCACGGAGACACACTGATCTCAGCTTTCTGTTATATGGGGTTGAATACTGCTGAAGATCACGTTAATCTAGTCAGACCACAGTTTTTCCCATATAATAATAAATAACAGCTTTGATTAGTAACTTCATGAGCAAAGAAATGGTCATACAGCCTCCAGAAATTTCAGTTGGTTGATTGTGTACTGAAATTTTTGTTAACATTTGAGACAAAACCTAGGAAAAATTGCTCTATGAGCTAACTTAGAAAAAATACTGATTTTCCAAATAAATCTAATGTTTTTATATCTATCTGTCTATCTGTCTGTCTATCTATCTAATTGGCTATCACCTGTCATCTAAATCATCTATGCTAATTTTATTTAGTAACTTACGAATACATTAGTAAAGTAATACATTGCTAATTATGGACTTGTTGACAGCAGTGGAGGGGTGGAGAAGTTATGTTTTTGAGCAAGGGGCCTCTTTTTGTCTGTTCCAAATATACATTGTGACATTGGATATTTCTTCCAGTTAGATTAAAACTGTTTTAGTAAACAAACAAACAAATAAAAACCTCAAATAATTACTCAGTTAACTTCCTCAAAATGTAATCTGTTTCAAAATCAAAAGCTTGTTTTGAAAGTTCACAAAATTCCCAGCTAACTACTCTGGGATGTAATAGGACCAACCTGCCTATAGTTTGAGAAAACTGAAATGATTCGTATGCATGTGAATAAGAAATTTAACTTTGCTCATAGAGGCCATCCAGTTCTCCTAAAAGAATTTTAGTCTCAGACCTTGTAAGCATCTGTTTATACTGTATTGAAGTATATATGTAACCCTTAAATAACTATTTATACAAAACCATCCCACTGTCAGTTTAATGGTTGTAGATATCAGTTACTATGAGTAATTAGTAGTAGTTTCCCATGCTTTTTTTCCCTTTATCCTTGACAGTTTTCTTGATTTCCTTTATTGCTACATTGTTTCCTCATTTTTGTTTCCCTTCTTAAATTACAAAAAAAAAAAGTGATTTCTGACATCTAACTTGGAGAAATTTGTTCTTGGTTCTTTGGCAGAATATGCTTGTTTGTAGGATATGTCACATTATGTGAGGAGCTCTATAGTTGAATGTTTGGAATTTCATCAGTAAGTAAGAGAGGACTTGTTGTTATGCAAGTCTTAAGAAGTTTGATTCTCACTGCAAAACTTAAATTCCCCAATCTTTTTGTTGTTGTTATTGTTGCTGTTCAGGAAAGTTTATTATTACATGTTGAAAATATTAGGTCAGAAATTTACCTTGGAAACAATTTGCCTATAAGTAAATTTCTTTATAGTCACAATGGTTTCTTCAGTAATTATTTACAAACAACACATTATTTCTAGGGCAGATATATTGGCAACAGTTTTCACAATCTGGACATTACCCACACATGTTTCAATATTGTCTCTGTGTGTAGAACAAAAATCCATTACTAGCTGAAGTCATGGTTTGGGAATTCAGCGTTGATCCAAATCCTATAAAAATCTTAATTTACCAAAATACTCAGTTATGAAGATTTTCAGTCTCCCCTGAAATTCTTCTGTTTGAATAAAGAGAAAGATTACAAAACAATACTCTGATATCAGCAATTTGGTCAAATCAATTTTTAGAATGTAATTTGAATTTGTTACTCCACCTCAGTGTCCTTTGTGGGGCTAGAGCACACATTACCAGGTACAGCTAGATTACTAATGCATGAAAGGTTGATGTCGCTTGCTTAGAACACATACTGCTCAGTGTTCGTGCCTGGCTAATTACAAATATTTTGATTATTATCCTTGCCTATATATTTTGCAGTTAGATAGTATTTTCAACTTATAAATGTACATCTATAATTTTTTCAGTAATACTTTTTGAAGTAAATAGATTTTTTTGCTTGCAGAAATTAAAAATAACTAGAGTACCCATTTGTAAGCATTTTTAGTAATTGAGGTAGATTTGGGATTTGAGTGGGACTAAGCCTGTACAATGGCAGAAAGAAAAAATAACTCTAGAAACATATTCTGTAGTTGTATTTAGATATAACCGTCAAGCAGGGAAGATTTTTCTACTGGTACCACCTCCTTCCTCACATTGTTTGGATCTCATAGATCATGATGAACTATTTTCTTGGGGTTGAGGACACATTCTTATATGCATATTTATTCCTCAGTTTGAATAAAGTTTATTTATCAAACACTTTAGAAAACATCTATTATGTTCCAGGTATTGGGTTAAAAAAAAATGATTTTATACCCTGTTGTCGGGCTTCATAACCTCAAGGGCCAATGTACCAAGAAATGCAAAGTCCTGAAAATATAATACTCTGAGATGGAAAGTTGTTTAGCATAGTTGGCCCCGCCTCTTAGAGAGAGTGACATTTGAATACCTAAAGAAACAAAAAAACAAAGGATTTGCTAAATTGAAGGGGTGAGGAAGTATGTGTCAAACCAAAGAAAGGTTACCATGTAACGAGTTCCAAGCTAGCATCAGCATGGCAGATGCCAAGAACCCTCCCAGCTGTTTGCAGCTCCTCCTTTCTAAGAGGGAGAATACTAGAGCACTTGGAGAAACCAAAAGGATGCAGTGTGTCAGTTCAGGACCAGGGGAAAGAGTCAAGAAAGAGGGAGTTATACATGCTATTAGAAGTGAAGTAGTGACAAAGACTATGCAGTCTTTGGATTGAGCTTTTATGGGAACGTTCATGACTGTTGCTGAGCCCTAAAGTAATAGGTATGGGGGGGCGGGGGCGGGGCACAGGGGTCACGCTGATACAGACTCAGAAGTGCATGGGACCGGAAGAAACAGAAATTCATACAGCATGTGCAGATGACACTTCAGACATTTGTCTGGGAATGAGATTAAGAGCATTTGGGAGAGGAGGGCACATAACCAGGTAGGGTCCCCTTATTCCTGCTATGTCACCCCTTCCATTTTGGAGTCGTTTCATCACTTTGAGGGCTAAGTAATAGTTGAGGAAAAGGCATGGCATTCATGTATACAGGGACTTTAAAGGGAAAGAAGTCTTGAGAAGGAAGGAGTCAAGGTGGAAGCTTAACTGTGGATGGGGGTAGGGGAAGGGAAAACTTGGGAGACTGAGAAGCGAGATACAGAAAGGTAGTTTAAAGATGGGTGGCAGGAAGGTGAGAGAGCGTTTATGCCTGAGGGCCACTGTTGTGACTGAAATATCTGTGACATACAGGATCATCTGCTGTTCATAGTGAGAGGAACTTAGAGGCGGAGAGACGTGGTAGGGATGGAGTTTTAGAAAAGCTGCTGTATGGAATGTGAGAGGGAGCTGTCCAGGGCCACGGGGATTCCGAGACAGTGGTTAAGCCTAAGTGACCCCAGAATCTAGTAATTTATAGAGACAGTGATGGGTGTGTGTTGTTTTCAAGTATATGTTTGCGTATGTTCACGTGCTGTATTCACATATCTATTTATATGGGTGTGCTCATATGTGTGTTTATGTACTTTTGTGCCCTAGAGATAATTCCAGTCCAGGTATAGTAATTGATCATTTGATTTACCAAAGTTTAGGGAGATCTGTTTTTTTCATAGCTGTGCTAGGGTTACTGAGATGAGTAAGATTGTTTTTGATGGTCTAGTGCAGGGGTCTCCAAACTACAGCCTGCGGGCCAGATGCAACCTGCAAGGCCCTCTCATCCGGCCCGTGGAGACCTTTTTATCTGAATAAAATAATATTAAATAAATAATTAAAAACAACATCTATGTTTTGATTCTTTTTTATTGGGACCTCGAGTGTGTAGCCGGCCCCCAAACTGCTGTTTGATAGTTAATGTGGCCCGTGGGCGGAAAAGTTTGGAGACCCCTGGTCTAGTGGGTCAAACATGTAAGGAAATTAAGCACTGTCTAGGGATGCAGAGGTACTTCATGGGAGGCAGTGTTAATATATGGGTGGGTGAAAATGGAGAAAGTGACCTCTTAGCTCTTAAAGGAAGTCAGTGGTTGTAAGTGAGGCACTTCAAGATTCTGGAGAGAAAGGCAAAAGAGATTGTTGACCACCGATGTGGTACATTTTCAAGACATGAAGTAGTTGAAAATTCTGAATCGGCATAGATTCAGGAAAGTGGGTGCATCCATCTTAAGAGTTTATGACTGACTTGACTTTTTGTATTGAAGTAAGAGAGTTAGGAACAAAAAAGTTTTTGAAAACAAAAATACTCCTTGAGCAATGGTAAGAATTGGTTCTTTATAAACTTTCTCAAAAGTTATGGCCTTACTCCAGTATTTTTCAAACCAAGTATCTAATAGTTTACAAAGATTTTAATGTTGAGAATGACAGTACTAATCCTAAAATAAATTTTAAAACATTTTGCTAGATAGCCATGTTTATATGTATATTATATACTCAACTTATATATCATGATTCAATTATGTATTCTCTATCATATTCCATATTCTGATTTCCAAGTTATAAATGTACCATGTGCCCACTGACTATTTTCAGCCCTTGAAGAAGTGCACTCAAACACTATTATACTCTGTCATTTACTTTTAGGAGAGTTTACTAAAGCCTTGTTTCCTTTGTTGGTAATAGCCTTAGGGAAATATAAATATACCTTTATTTCTGTAACTACTAAGCATTTTTTGAAAGTTTTTCCATCTGATTGAAAGAGAAAAAGTAGTTGTTAAAAGCAAAAAATACCTTGCTGTAAGGAACAGTCTTCAGTGCTGAGGTAATAATTAGGCAGTGGGGGATCCCACAACCTCCGGCTTCCTTGTACCCCTGAAGGGCATCACACATCCCAAATCAGACTGCTCACTTAATACTTAGTGTTTTTGCGATGGAATCACTTTCTCCCTCAAGGTTGACTTCTGATTTGCTAGACATACTGACAACACTGCACTCCTTATTTTCCCCACATGACCTCAGCTTCTGCTTAAAAAATGTTCGAATAAAGGATGCTTTTGTTCATATCTCGCCTGCCTGTGATATATTGACAAAGTGTCTGCCGGCTGAATGGAATAGTTTTACAGTATGAGTGCTGCTTTCAGTGGAGGGGCAGGACTTAGGCTTTAGAAGGAAGTGAATTGGATAGGTCAGGAGAATGTACCATTTGTAAACACCCCTTTCCTTTTTTATTCACGTGTCCGGACAGCAGGGGCAGGCTGTTCAGTGCCCGTCCCTGCGCAGTGCCCGAGGGAAAGCAGCTTGGAAATCAGCTGCAATTTTTAAACCTTGCTTTTCCCACCCCCGGGTAATGATCTTCAAGTACTTGAACTTGTCTTAGAAGCTGTTTTGAAACTAACATGGTTTAGTCCACTAACTGCATGTTGGGTAAATTCAAAACCCACATGCTCGTCCTCTTGCAGTGGAATAAGTCACATCTGATGGACATTTTCTGTGCTTATAGCATAGTAATGAACGTCTGACAGGCGCGACCTTTCATAAGACAACCCACACTATTGGCTTGCTGCCCAGAATATTGCTGCAACACTATCTGTGATTGGTTATCTCTTTATCATGCATTGCTTCACAAGGGGAAACGGCCCCCTTTTTTAATAAATCTACGATGGCTGGCTGCAATGTGCCTCACTGTAAGTATTGTGTGTGTGTGTGTGTGTGTGTGTGAGGGAGAGAGAGAGAGAGAGAGAAAGAGAAAGAAAGAGAGAAGCTGGCTGACTTGAATATGACTTAGTCTGGTAGCACATGGCAAGGTTGTGATACTATAGGACATCAGTGAAGTGCTACTTAGTAAATCATGACCTATCTCTTTTTTCTACAGGTTGGTACTAAGAAGTGCCTTTCCTGACGTCTCTGCTGCTTGGAACCGCTTCTAGAGCAGTCTCTGCTTTTGCCTTGCTTGCTGCCAGCTAGACTGTGACGACAGCACATCCACCCTCCACCTCTAGTCCAGACACCCCCATTTCTACTTATAATCAAGAGAAAAGCTCTAAGTATCTGGCATTGCCCTAGGCTGCTTTAGTTTTAAAGAAAAGTTTGCTGAAAAAGTAAGATATCTTCTGCCAGGAAATCAAGGAGGAAAAAAATCATTTTCTCGATTTTGCTCTAAACTGCTGCATCTGTCTATGCCAAACTAATCAATACCGATTGCACCACCAAACTCCATTGCAAATTCAGCTGTGAGGAGATTCCCTTTCAGACAACTTTGCTGAAAGCAGCTTGGAAAATCGGTGTCCAAGGGTCTGCCACGTTTTCATGCTTGCATTTTGGGCTCAAAATTGGCATTGGGAAGGGGTTACGGAGAGCACAAGGCTGATTCGAGGCCCGACTTTTAAACATTCATCTACTTAAGATCTTAATATTTCTCTAAAAATCAAAACCTCTTTGAATTAACAGTTTCATGCTGTGAATAGATTTCTAGTGGGAGATCTTTTCCTTGATATTGACAACACAGTTTTCCATGTACTTTTAAAGCAGGGAGTGGGAGGGAAGTATTTTGAAGGGGACATTTTCATCATCATTTTACAGTTTTATCAGTTTAGCTATTTTTTTTGGTTGCTTTTTTTTTTTTGTTGGGGGTTGGGTTTGTTGATTTCACTGAAAATTTTAACTACCTGTAAAATCTAAACATGGCTGTTAGTGTCACACCAATTCGGGACACAAAATGGCTAACACTGGAAGTCTGTAGAGAGTTCCAAAGGGGGACTTGCTCACGGCCAGACACGGAATGTAAATTTGCACATCCTTCGAAAAGCTGCCAAGTTGAAAATGGACGAGTAATCGCCTGCTTTGATTCATTGAAAGTGAGTAAATATTATATTACTTTAAGGATATGCAATAATTGAATAAAGGGGTTACGAATGTAGAATGCACTGAGTTTGGAATTATGGATTGCTTTGTTAATAGTTTAGTTATATGGTGTCTGTGCTTATGATGCTGGGGTTGGGGGCTTTATTGAAAAGCAATAGAACCAAGTCTGGCCAAACTTGTTTGTTATGAATAACTTTATCAGTCCTTTAATGCTGTGATTTTTTTCTAGAGCGGAAAGTGTCAGTGTGCGCTTTACTTAGTAATAGCAAAGTCAGTGTTTGTCATGGGAATAGTAAATGTAGATACGTGTGTGTTAGCATATGCATAGATTATATACAAGGCAGTAGTAGCAGCTGAATGAAGATGATTTGATTTTGTTTGTTTCTGAAGGTGCTGTATTGTAAAAGAACAGCAGGTTTTAAATCAGCTAAACTAGGATAGATGTTTTATATTAACATTCTAACATGGGATTCCTTTTGATTGTGTGAGCATATTATTTTAAGGATTGTAGCCATGCATCTTGTGAAAAATAAAACTAGAAGTAAGGTTCTGAACTGCTGCTACAGTACCCTGAGACATAAACTTGTTCATTGTGAGTTTTATAAACAAGTAGAACCTCTTAAGTACTATTATTAATTGGACTTTTTTTTTAGCTTCTAAAATTCTAGCATGAAGGAGTAGCAGTTTATTTTCTGTTATATCCTGATAAGTTTTTTTATTTGTAACAGTGTCAGCTAGAAGTATTAAAAGTTAGCTTTTGTGGGCACCATAATACTAAATGATTCACTTTAGCATATATTGACATACAAAATGTCATTGGGTTTGTATTTCAGGTATCAGGTTTGAAAATGGGTCTTTTAAAAGACAGTGTGCATGCTTTTATTTTGACACAATGCAAGGTCAAATCTAGACATGTGAAGACTCCTGTGTACATTACTTACTGGTTTAATTCAATTGCTTTTGAATAATAATATGCCAATATCATTCACTCTTTGAGCCTTTGAGATGGAGTTCTTTATCATTTCTACATACAAAAAGAAGTCTCATATATCCATCTTATGTTCTGCAAAAAAAGAAAGGAAAAAAAAGAAAAGAAAAAATAGTGCTATAATAATAATAATGCTTTCTTTAATAACTTAGGGGTGAATTAACTGGCATAGTTAACTTATAAGTACACTCATAACTCACTGTGATGTCATGCATTAACTTGAGAGTTAACTATTTCAGTTAGTTGCTTCTTAGTCCAGATTGGGGTGCTCACTTTGCTCAAGTTTTCTCCAAAGACTCAAGGATACTATCCTCACAGTAGGATTAAAAAAAAAAAAGGAGGTATTATAACGAAGATACCTTATAATGTTAGATTGTTCTTAATGTCATAGTCCTAAAGATCAGTAAGCAAAAGTTATAAATTATCATTGTGCCTTTTTCTTTCTTTTCTTTGAAGGCATTAAGGAAGGGCACAGTGGGTTGTACCTTTGTGAATGTGTATTCCTAAATTTATGCTGGCTGAATTTAGGTGTAATTAGGAACTGGGACCCATAAAAGGAGGGGCAAAGGGCTAATTATACTTGTCGGTAAACAGCTGTGTCCATAAGTAACCCTGATTTGACCTAATTACTAGTAAATCCAATTTTTAATCCTACAGACAGTTGATGGTGCACTCGTAGCTGCAAAATGAAGGACATTTAACTCGGCTGTGACATTGAGTGGTTTCACAGAAGACTTGCTTCTATAGCACTTGGAAACATTGTGAAACATTAAAATTCAGTTGCTATTTTTCCATCTCAAAATATTTTTTTAGTTGCTGCTCACTTGTGGTCACAGCATAGTCCCCCTTTTGAGTAAAGCAGCAACGTTGCCTAATGACATGCTGTGTAGTTAACAAGATTCAACTGCCACATCAAGGACTTTTTCTTCAATAACAAATAATTTGAAGATTTTTAGATTTACTTCTGAAATGAACTCATGATAGCAGCTAATCAATACAAACTTTGTCCTGATTCTTTGTCTTTCTAAGAGAAACTGGAATATAATTCATAGTCTAAAATTTGGTAAAATTTTATTTGAATAAGGGGAAAAAAATACACACAAATTTATTATGGTGAAGCTTCATTCCCAGAACAATAGCTCCTTAAATGTGAGTGGAATAACTATGCTCAGAATTAATTAAGACATTTTTGAATATGTAATTAAGTATTTGTTTTTCAAAAGCCACGTTTTATATATGTATGTATTTCTGACTAACACATGAGCTTCTCAATACAGTGTTCAGAATCCTACATTTTATATAGTAGTCTTTTGGTGTTCAGTTTTGTGGCTAAAATAGATCAAAAACATATTTTGAAACAGTTAAAGTAACTCTGTGACTCATGCTTGAAGTTCTGAAATTTGGGAGTGTTAAGAGGTTTCTGTGCCAGTAACTGCTAGATCATTTGTATTGTCTCTGGAGCAAACGGAAGAATTTAGAAAACTTGTAATATCCTGACTTCTTTAATTAAATGAGTTCTGTGCTTTGCTACAGCCCGTAGTCCAGCCATTTCTGAGTTCTTGAGCCATGAGATGGAGGTAGCCTGTGTAATCGCCTATTTTTAGCAAGTTAGGAAAGCAAACCAAATACTCTCCGAGAGGACCCTGCGAAATGGCTGTACCCTTCAGCTGTGCTGTTTCAGACTTTGGCCAGGTTCCCAGGTGACTTACGTTTATAGCAGACTTCGACTTGGACAAGGAGAATTCATTTCATTAAAAACAGAAGTCGACCAGTTCAAGAAAGGATTCATGTAAAAGAAATCAATTGGCATATTATAAAGGTAATAGGAAGAAAATGAGCTGAGAGTATTTTTAGTTGTATGTTGGTGATTTCAAAGTTGAAATAATGAACTCATTACATTTACTACATGAAAACATAGAATTCTGTATCACAGCAAATGTGTTGTTGCTAAGTAAAGTGAGAATACGTAATAATGAGAAATATAGATATATTAAGTATATTGGAAATAGAATGATAGCAATGAGAAAGCAAAAGCTGTAATATGTACTAGATTATAATTTAAGCAATATTTCAAGCACTTAATTTTTCTCACTTAGTTTTGCATGTACTCTTGCAGTCTTCATTTATAAGTTCAAGAGTATGTTCAAATTGAAAATTAAATTGCTTACAAACTGTAGGTTTGAGGTTTTTAGCTACTTCAGAAATCCTGAACATTTGAAAAGGTACGTTATTTTATGCTGGAGAGGATTTTTCTTTCTTATGTTTTAAGAAAGGGATACCAAAATAGAAAAAAATTATAAGAAAAATATCAACACTGCAGGCTTCTATTAGAACATTATATATCAGAAATGATTATTTAAGTGATGATTAATGGCAAATTACCTATTTATTTTAGTAATAATCTCAACTAAAATTTAGGTAGTTGATGTAAAGTAGCCTATAGAATGCATTTAATGTGATGCCAAGTTATTTATATTATATAAAAAAAAAAAAATTAGAAAAGCTTTCACCATATGATCAACAGGAATAGATTATTGCTTATCGATTCTTCTTTTCAAATATGCATTCAGTTTTTCATGTATTTGTGGTGGTGGTGGGGGGAATATAATCTTTATGTTTAGTATCTATTTTCAAAAAATCTATCAAAACTCTTATTTTTGAAAATTGTGGCTCTTGTTCTCTTGTCAAATTAGGTAATTGCAAGATAATTAAGCATTCATTTCACCATCATATACATTTGTGTGTTAGATAGCACAGCCAATCAAATTTATTATAGACACATCAGAAATTAGATTCCACTGCAATGTGGCATGAAGTCAAGGGCACTGAATGGACGCCTTTAAAGTGTATCCGAAGACCTCTCAGAATGTCTAAAGTACAGAAATAGCTGTTAGAAGACCCAGATAAGCAAACATCCAGTTAAATTAACACATTTTCTAACTCAAAGTTAGAAAGGCAAATCAAGTCTCTCTCTAGATGGTCACATAGGAATAGGCTGGTGTAACCAGGTATTGCAAAGTGGTCCTGATGGTCTTTACTGTTAAATTTTAGAAGCTCCTGCACTGTTATCTTCCACGTAGCAATTGTTTAGTGTGCTGTGCTTTTTAAATCCCCAGCATAGCCTTTTCATCCCATCCTTTAAGCCAATTTAACTGAGGATCCTGACAAAATTCCTGCAAGTTTCAGATTAAATGTCCAATTTTCAGTTACACCTTTTACCTAGTAGGCTCCTAATTGGAATAACTTTTACCAAGAGTTTTGTTGTTATTGCTTGGTTGTGTGTTTGTGCTGATGGCACCTCCTATGTGATATTAAAACTTTGATAGATTGTTGTAGTATATGTATATAGGTGCATATTCAGTATGTGTTTCAGTGACAGGTTGACACTGGACTTTCTTGTTTCATTTTAATGACTTAGAGGATGAGCTAACTGTATGGCATCACTTATGTAGCATGTGTGTCATGTAAAAAGTTCCAGTTGTGTTCCCTAGGCAGGAACTTCACTGCTTTGCAAAGAAAACCCTGTGAGTGTGCTGTGATGTCACCAACTCTTTAGTGAAATTCTTTTTTTTTTTTTTAATATTTATTTATTTATTTTTAATTGTTTATTAACAGAGAGAGAGAGAGAGATACAGAGACAGAGAGAGAACTGAACTGGGGGAGCTCCCAGTTCAGCACATGGTTCCGCACGGGCCGGGGCTGGGATTTGATCCTGGGTCCCCAGCGCTGCAAAGTGAGCGCCTAACCCACTCAGCCATCCCGGCTTCCCCATTAGTGAAATTCTTAGTAGCTGTGGCTGCTTTGTTAATACTGCTTTATTTATTTACCTATTTGTATTCTTTTTTTTTTTAAGATTTATTTTATTGATTCTTGACAGAGAGAAACAGAGACAGAGAGAGATGGCGAGAAGGGGTAGGGCCCAGAGCAGTCTCCATAGTTGACATTAGTTTTTCATGTAGTTTCACTCCACAGGCGGGCACAGGGCTACGCAGGGCAGGAACTGGGCCGGAAGCCTCCCACATAGGTCCTGGCAAGAACTGAACTGGGGGCACTCCCCATTTCAGCATGTGGGTCCACATGGGCTGTAGCCGGGATTCAATCCTCAGTCCCCGGGGCTTCAAAGCGAGCGCTTTACCCACTGAGCCATCCCAGCTTTCCCTATATTCTTGTAGTTAGAAATCATTCAGAAAAATATTTTTTAAATGAGGACAGATTTTTAAACTTGAGGACAAATTTTAAGCCATGCTTTGAATCACACTACCTAAGGCACTAGTTCTAGAGCTAGTTCACCTGTTTTCTTCCATAAGATTTTGGTACACTGCTTCTGTTTTTATTTTTCTCATTCAGCCTTGCTTCAGATTGTGCATGTGACAAACTAAAAGCAATTTAAATCTATAACAGTGTGGCACTTCCAGTTGAGTTCAAACTTTTAAGTGTAACTCAGACTTCTAAACCTGGGCAAAAATTCTGATTCCACGAATAGCCTCCAAACAATTCCACATATAGGCTGTTACTGACCTAAGAGTCTATGCAGGGTAGGATAAACTTTTGGTTCAGGAAGTGTGTAACATATTCCCGTTCACGCAAGAGATGAGAAATTAAATGTTTGTTAGACCCCACGCGGATACTTACCCCGGTAGGGACCTAGTTTGGGAAGCTTATCCTGTTGTTTTCCTTGCCGTGGATAAGTAGAAGATTTCAGATACCAATATCGCTAATCTGTAACCTTCCATGCTGAGCCATGTCTCTGCCTTCCCACAGACTTAGACAAAGTTTTCTTACAAAGAGATCCTATTGAG
The DNA here is from genome assembly GCA_004027555.1 of Craseonycteris thonglongyai. NCBI lineage: Eukaryota > Metazoa > Chordata > Mammalia > Chiroptera > Craseonycteridae > Craseonycteris > Craseonycteris thonglongyai. The sequence continues at coordinate 55,206 of PVKE010001887.1, forward strand.
AAATTTTTGAGTTTTTTTTTTTAACTTTATTAGAAACACATTTTGTGCTTTTAGATGGAGAGAGCAATTTTATATGTTAGCATGCCAAAAGTTATGAAAGTCGGTGGAAGTGGATAACTAAACAGATAGCACCAATGATAATTATTAATATGCAGATACTTCAAAGCAACCGGAAAGGCTTGATAGTAATTCTTAGTTGTTTGAAGTATTATAGATTATTAGAATAGTGATTTCTCTGAATTTCACTATAACAAGAGTAATTCTAATGAGGGCTTCTTAATCTAATATTTATAATAAATACAGAATTTTTATTGAATGCTGTATTTCTTACACAAATAACATCAAATACACATCACCTACAGTATTATTCATACTCTTGGAACATTTTGATAGATTTTCACTTTGAGGTAGTTTGATTTATTAGAGATAAAAACTCACGTAATATAAGGACTTGTGTTTTGAAAAATACTGATAGTTAAAACCCCATATACATTATAATTTGATTGAAAGGCTATCTCCAGCATACCTTTTGGCCTTGGTCTCTATTCTTGTGTTTTATTTCTTGAGTTCTTTCCAGTTTCCTGATTGTCCAGCTTTCTAACTGTTGGTTCTGGCCCCTCTTTTAATTTTTCTCTGGAGTCACACAGAAATGATTTAGACATTTTGTTTTTAAGGAATTACGTTGAGTGACAAAGACACTTTTCCTCCTTAGCATGTGGCATAAACAAACTAAGGGTTTATATATGTTAGTCAGTTGTCCAGCCTACGTGGTGACTGCATGGTTGTGAGAGCATAGATTTCTTCACCCTTAGTAACTGAGGAGCACATGGCCTTCAATCTTAGTGTTATTTCAAAGTTATAAGCAGGCCACTGTCCTGTCGTGCTAGACATCATAGCTGCGATTCTAGGAGGTAGGAAGGGGTTTGGGCAAAGAGACCACAACCCGGCTACTTGGGCTCCTTTTTTTTTAATATATTTTATTTATATATTTTTTTATTTTTTATTGTTTTTGACAGAGAGAGAGAGAGAGAGGGAGATACAGAGATACAGAGAGATACAGAGAGATATAGAGACAGAGAGAGAACTGAACTGGGGAAACTCCCCAGTTCAGCACATGGGTCCGCACAGGCCAGACTGGGATTCGATCCTTGGTCCCTGGTGCTACAAAGTGAGCGCTTAACCCACTGAGCCATCCCGGCTTCCCTAGTTGGACTCCTTTTAAATATTTATTTTTATTGTTTTTGACAGAGAGAGAGAGCGAGAGAGATACAGAGACAGAGAGAAGGGGGAGGGCACAGAACAGTCTCCATAGTTGTACATCACTGGTTTTTCCACATAGTTTCATTTTACAGGTGGGCACGGGGCTGCACAGGGCAGGAACTGTGCTGGGGTCTTCACCCTGGTGAGAACTGAACTGGGGGCAGTCCCCAGTTCAGCATGTGGGACCACACGGGCCGGGGTGGGGATTCGATCCTCGGTCCCCAGGCTACAAAGTGAGCGCTTAACCCACTGAGCGATCCTGGCTTCCCCTGGGCTCCTTTTAATGAAAGTCCTTTCAGCTTTACTCAGTGATTATTCCTGGTCTCTCACTGGCTGATTTTGGCAGCAAAGAAAGCTGAGAACTCTAGTCTTCATAAACTGTTTTCTGGATTAAAGTTAGATTTCTGGTCTGTAAGGTAGAAGGGAACAGTGGATTTTCATGCTAGTCACTGGGATGGAAGAGTAACAGAATTTTTTTTCCCAAGAAAATTTGTAGAATCAAGTAACTGTCTCTGAAAAGCACCTAGGTTTGGGATCATTGAGGGGAGACTTATAATCCTTATATTGACAATCTGACATCACTTCTGGCCCAGTTAACCAGAGCTGCCTTTTTTTTTTTCAAATTATGATATATTTAGTCAATAAAACCTGGCACATCACAAATGCATTGATTTCTACTTACACAGACAAAATTGCTTTGCTTTTTTATTTTCTTTATTGCCAGTGCATATTTATATCCATAGTTACATATTTATAACAAGTATAACTGGAGGAAGACATGTCGTAAAAACAGATCTCAAATGATTTTATTTGACAAAAGAATCTGTATTTATTCTGATAGCTATTCCTCCTTCTTCCTCAAATGTACTTGTTTTTTATTTATTTTGTATGAATTGAAATAAAGTGAGTTGATGTTTATTGAAAGTGACTGTATGCAAGTCAGTATTTTTAGTTTTTTTTCCATAGTATTTAATCCTCATAAAAACTCTTGAGAGAGAGTTACCTATATTTTACAGATAGTACAGCTACTTAGATGATATGTACACAGGGTCATTCAGCTAGTAAAATGTGAACTCCAATCCTGGTAACACGATTTTACAGTCTGTACTTTTAACCACTTTCCTATAAAAAACATTGCTTCTTTACGTATCCATATCCTAAGGAACCAACCATCCTTAAGAATAAAAATTAACACTTAGGGCACATTTATGGCAAATGACCTAAAACAGTAAATACTGAAATTTTTAATCAATAAGTGAATCAATGGGTGAACACAAAATAGCAGCAAGAAAGCTGAAACCAACTTTCAAAGATTACATACCTGTTCTAAATATATGACCAAATAGTAAAAAGGTTTTAAATTAATCATTTTAAATAAGTAGTTACTGTATATAAACTATATAGATGCCTCCCAATATATATAAAAGACATAGTCCGAAGTTTTAATTGCTTATAATACAAAACATTTTCCCAGAGAAGTGATGCAATTCAGTCATCAGGTCAACCCTGGGATGCTAAAGTAACCCATTACCCTGTACCAATAGTACCCTGGAAACTCTGGTGGTTAATTAAACCCAGGAGGCTCCTGGAAGTATTATGAGTACCATCTTATCGTCAATCTGAAGTACTACCAGCGTCATAGACCCCAACTGCTTTTGTCTGTTTCCGTGGAAAAATTGTAGTTCAAGTTCTAGTTAGGGGCTCCAGAAATTCACCTTGTCCTAGTACAGGGGTGTCAAACTCAACTAAAACATGGGCCATTTGGTGCAACAGGCAAGATTCACGCGGGCCGCATCACATTTACAAATGTCACCAGAACTGAGTCAGTGCATTTATACACGCCCCCAGGCCCCCAGGAAAGGCACTGGGCCAAGTGTATACTCGTCTTCAGTAGTTAAAGGGTTAACGAGGAAATTGTGTGTACGGTATTGCCTCCATCTCCCCTACACGCTATTTTCTTCATAACAATTTTTTTTTATTTTCATTTTATTTCAGAGCATCGTGGGCCACAAAAAATTACCTCGGGCCGCCAGTTTGACACCCCTGGCCTAGTGCAAAGGAAGTGGCTTTTCCCAAACTCCTGGAACACTTCCTGCAACCAATGCAGGAGTTTTCCTTAATTCCAAGTTTCAGCTGCCCCTGTTCCTTGGAACAGGGTAGCTGCTCTGAATCAGTAGGGACTAAGACAGGGTAGGGGATGAGGAGGGTACATATCAAAGCTTTCTCAGAGTGGTAAGATTTCTTTGTCACTATGTCTTCCAAGTAATCTGCTTTCAGTCTTTCCTGGGGACTCAAGCTACTTCTTTTTTGAAGGTACAGCTTGTTGGTCCTCAGTCTTGCCCACCGTAGAACTTAATGAATAGCTTCTTCCCATTCTCTTTCTTTTCTGAAAATTTCAAAAGTGTAGCAGTTACTTTGATACTATTGCTTTCTATAATAATTAGTAGTAGCAGTGGGGAAATAGGTAGATAGTGAAAATTGCTAACTAAAAAGTTTTGTGGTTTTTTTTTTCTGGCCATTTTATCACAGGATATCATCAAGAGATCAGCAGTGAAGAACCAGATGTGAGAAGGAAGTTTAGGAGGTGATGGATGGGGATTCCACAATTAAATTCAAAGAGCATAACTTAAACAGTTCCTACAGTAGACTTTGAGAAGGCAGATATTAAAACGCAGTCCTCTGGGGCTGACTGCTAACAGGGAGACCAATGTGTTGGGTGATGGAGGTGGAGTTCGCAGAGGGAACTTCTCGGTAGCAATCGGAAGGTCAGTGGGAAGGGGAACTTAAGGAAGCGAGAGAGAGATGTCTCTGGTGGTTTATCTTTTTTTTCTTCCCTTCCGTCACAACTACGAATTCTGAGACCACAGTGGGACGAGAAGAACTAGAGGGAATCCTTAATAGGAGAGTTCCCATAGTCACGGGCCACCAACCTGGGGCAGCTGCCCTTGAATTGTCAGTTGGAAACCATCTATATTTTAAACTTTGGTCATAGTTTTAGGCCCAAGAGCATTCTTTTGAAGCTGTCTTGACTTTCTCAACAGTGTTTATATATATTTTAATTTTTGTTAATGTTGAGACTCACTGATTATTGAGATCCAACATCCCATTTCTCAAGACCTCATGTACCCCACATCTAAAGTTAAAATTTATCTCTGCGTAAAATTCAGACTTAATGTGTAGGCTTCTGGATTTCAGAATCACTTATGCACTTAAGTCCAGGCTGTTCTCAAATAAGGCAGGAAGCATCTGTGTTAATAGTTAACAGTAAATTACACAAAGCAAAACATGGAAAATTAAGGTTAGAAAAGCTGGGAAGCTTTTCTGTCATTTTCAATTTTCTGCACAAGCACGGACATAATCAGTGTTTAGGATCTGCTTGTGATGGATAAATTACATCTGTAATTCATTCTTTTCCATGTTACTGCATTCAGACGATAATTTGCTTTCAGATATCTTTGCTCATCTAATATTCTAAAATCGTTCACAGACTGAAGATAAGTTTAGTAACATCTCCCTATCCCAGAAAGCCTTTATAACTAAACAGTGTTAGTTTACCAAATGAGCCAAATTAAAAAAATAAATGGTTTAGGGAAAAACAGAGCCAAATTTATCGTGCCTGAAATAAGATTCATCTTTGGTAGATGACATTGCTTCTCATAAAACAGTTTTCCTTTGAGGGAAGCAACCAATAAATGAACCATAAAGGAAGAAATAACTAAAGGATTCATTATTTATATAAAAAAATCCTTTTAAGAAAGCTCTGTATTCTGAATGACTTATCTTTCTTCACATTATCTAATATCTTTCATGGCTAAGTGGAAACTAATGAAATCTAAATCTAGCCATGAGAAAAGATTATCATCATGACTTTATTTATTGAACTTTATTTTCACTATTATGAACTTTTACTCCCAAACATTGTCTCCTATGAATCATAGTGGAGTAATAAATTGAAAACAAATGTCCACACTAGAAAACCCAATATTTTAAAAAACAAAACAAAACTCAAACTCAGATGAACTAAAGAGTCATTATCCACATTGAAGAAGTCATTTACAAGTTTTTGCACAGTGGAATCAATTTAAATTTCTCCCCCAAAGCCTATAAACTGTGATTAATTACAATACCTTAACAGGAGATATACCAATAATGGGTTAAGTATGCATAGTGAGAAATGTAAAATTATTTGATTTTTTTTTTTTCCCCAAATCTTTATTAGCTACTTTTGTCTTCTGTATTTCCCATTAAGGATGGATAATACCGGAGGAGAACTTTTCACCACAAACATACATTTTTATGCTGAAAGTTGAAGAATTTTAAGAAATTGCAGACTGAAATATACGAGCCACCTCTGCATCTCAGTTAAAGGGAAATAATCCGTTATTCTTCCCCTTTTCATCACTTATTACCGCTACCTGCTGTGTATTAGGTGATACGCAGCTTCACAGCAGTGTTACCCTTGCCAAGGAAACACACAGAACCCCTGCACCCTTTTGGCTTCCCTGGGCCACATTGAAAGAGGAAGAATTGTCTTATGCCACACATAAAATGCACTAACACTAATGACTGCTGATGAGCTAAAAAAAAAGGTCACAAAAATGTTTTTTATACTGTTTTAAGAAAGTTTACGAATTTGTGTTGGCCTGCATTCAAAGTCGTCCCGGGCCACCTGTGACCAGAGGGCTGCAGGTTGAACAAGCTTGAACTAGTGGTTATTATAAGCTTTCATACTTCTGAGAAGTACAGTTAAGGTTATAATAATCATAAAAAAACATTGATTTAACCCTTCTATTCTTTAATTTTATAGAATGTCATAGTGGAGCACAAAATTGCCCATGTAAAACCTTGTAGGCATTATATGTCCTATGTGTCTGAGAGGTTTGTTTTGAAAAATGCTAGAATCAATTATGTCATCAATGTAGGAAGAACAAATGAATTTCAGATACAGCTATTTGTGCTGCAAAAAGAAGCTGTGTTTGTATTAGTCAGAATGGGATACCACTAATTTTGACATGATAAGAGATTTATTCCAGACTCGTTATCATATTCCATTGTTTAGCAAGACAAACCTGAATTAAATTGATTTTTTTTTTTTTTAGGTAACATATGTAGAAGTGGTTAATTTTACTTCCCTAATTGGATCATTATACATTGATTATATAAAATGAAGAGGCACAGAATGATTAAATAATCTATATAAGTTTGCACAGCCAGGAAGGAAGGAGTTGAACAGGGATTCATCACAGGCATCCTATCTTGAGAGCCTATGATTTGAGTCTTCACTTTAAGTTTGTCTTAGGTAGCAATATTATGAAGGCCCTACACAGTGATCTTATGCATACAGAAATGCAGTGTTAATTATAATAGTGAGTGTACATAAGACAGTGATGACTTAAGCAAGTATTTGTTGACTTACTATAAATGCCTGAATTTAAGGCAACTGTAATTTTTAAAACATGCTCAGTTACAGTTTTTCTTAATTTAGAAAACTATCCGTGAGTAAAAATTACTACCGGTATTAATATTTTTTCATTTAATACAAGAAATATACACTTCATTTTTAACTAGAAATCTGATGTAGAGAGTCTAAACCTTAGGTCAAGAAGAATTTTAAAAGTCACACAAACAAAAAATCATAGACACAGACAACAGTTTAGTGGTTACCAGAGGGTAGTCGGGGAGAGAGTGTGATGGAAAAGGGTTAAGGGGGTCATATACATGGTGATGGAAGAACTCACTTTGGGTGGTGAGCACACAATGCAATATACAGGTGATGTAGATTTGCACACTTGAAACCTATGTAATTTTACTAACCAGTGTCATCCCAATTAAAAAAAAAAGACTTAAGTTCTTAAAGAAAAAAAAAAAAAAAGTCATGCCAGACTGGAAATAGTATGTATAGTAAATCAGAATAGGCTGTCCTGGGGGGGTGGCGGTGGAGAAAATGAGAGGTTCAGGATTCTAAGACAAAGCTTGGAAGTGAAATAAAGGGCACCAGATAAGCAGGTTTTCATTTCTTAAATAATCCTGTAATTTTTGTTTTTCTTTTTTTTGTATAAGATAGAGTAAATATACTTTTTTAGTCAAGGAAGTAGTATGATTGGTGTTTTTCTAAGGCATAGAACCATGAGCCATTGTTTCATAAGAGCTTGAGACTTTGTTCTTTTACTGGGTATTTATAATAATATTAGAAACAAATAAAACTGGGCTTAAAAATCTTTGTAAGTTCTACTACATGAAATTAAATCTAGATGAAAGTATTCAACTACTTCTTTGACAGTTATGCATGTTATATCTTTCTATCATGTCACACTTACATAGTTATGACAACTTAATATTATATTTGAATAATTAGGAATAAAACTTTAGAAGTTAATTTTAATATTTTGTATATTTGTGTAGTACTTAAACTATATGAATAATGCTTTGCAATATTTAAATTTAGTAATAGGAAGTATTTTTTCTTGAATACTTTAATTTTAATGATGTACTTTAAAGTATCTCATTATTCTTTTCAAGACTTTTGCATTTTGTATAATTGAAATAAAAATGACTGTAGATAAAGAATCAGTGCTTGCATTTTGTTCAGGATTTGGCAAAAAGTACCGGTATATGTTCGTTCTCAAGAAAACATGAATTAAAGATTGAAATTTTGGGGTTTACTGGGTATTTAGTAAATATTAGTTTAAATTGCAATACTGAACTGTTAAGATATACTTACCAAATAAATCGTTATATGATTTAAAATGCTTTCTGAGAAATCTATACTTATTCTTACAGAGCAATTCATTTGGATGAATAATTACTTGGACAAAAAGGACAAGAAAACCTTTAACGTCAATAGCTAGTGTTATAAAGATTCTTTACTTAAATGATTAGAAACTTAATGCCTTTGGGGCATTGTCTTGAGTATATCAGTTTAGTCAAATAACCAGTAAGAAATATTTTGAAGAGAATTGTCTTTGATATATAAATTCAGATTTGGTTTATAAGCCAGACTTATGTCCAGAACCGAACTGATCATAGGGAAAAGTAAGCAGTATTTCTTATCCTTTGATTTAATTTCTTTGGACATTTTCTTCATTACTTTGCTTTAGTTTTACTTTTTTTTTTGGAGGAGGAGGGTATTCTCTTGAGTGTCTAGGTTGGCCTCTATACTGTTTTCCTTGGGAAGAACTTCGCGATAAATATTTTTTTTATAGCAAATAAATATTAGTTCCAGGAATAATGAGAATGTGGCCATTGGTGGTTTTCACTTAGTCCCATTACTGCTTTGGAACTTTTAATTAAAGTAGGATCCTCAGAATAATTGCAAAAAGCCACATGTAAAAATGTATAACTAAACGGCTTTTTTTTTATGGCAAACAGTTAAGACCTGGTTAAGAGACTAGACCATGAATTCAACTGGATCTGGGTTTGACTCCATCAGTCACTTCCCGGTAACTTTGTGCCATTTGCTTTGTATGCACCTCCCCAAGTCTCAGTGTCTTCCTCTATGAAATGAATAATGCTGCCTGAAGGTTTGTGAGGATACATGGAGATCAGTTATGTAATATCGGTCACTTCATGCAGTGTCTCGCTCAGTGTAAATACTCCCAGATGGCGGCTGCTAGTGTGGCTCTTGCCTGGATGCTGAAATTTAGTCTCAGTTATCTTTCCCCTTAAAGAAGAACTTTGCCTTCTACCAGAATAAATATTATGTCAATTTGAATATTGTACTACAGGTAACTAAGTGTCACTTCATTAAAAACCAAAATGTCTTTCATCTGAAATGTATATAAATGAGCATCATCACATGCTAGCTTGTTTACTTAATCTTTTATCAAAGGAAAATACTCCTTAACCTTTTAACGTGTATACTGCTTCACTGTAAACTTATTGGGGTAGTATTCGTAAAAGAATTCAGTATTCAAATCATTGTCTGTATCTCAAAACTCATTTTATAAACGCAGTTATTCATGAATGAAAAAGTGATTGTAACCACTTTTCCCAATTTTAATTTCACTTAAAACGAATGCCTTGTTAGCAGTATGTTGGTCTAAAATAATTCACATTTGTTGTGTCAAATACCACATTATTACATAGTAATATAAGATATAAATATATTATCTATGCAAATTTCTTCCTAAAACATTCACATAAGACTTTTCTCAAAAGTACAGCTGACATTTATTCAGTAAAGACCTGCATAGAGTAGAAGGTGAAATGTTGAAGCTCATATTTTAATGGTTGGCACTGTCCCTGCTTTGTTCTTTTTATACCTTTATAAACTTACTTGGTAAAATATCTGCCACTTTCTCTACACTGTGAAGAAGCATTCAAGTCCATGATATTCTATCACATTTTTTTCCACTGTCACTATTATGCAGAATTGGTAGGGATCCAGGTCTAGCCCTTTGAAGTAGTCCCTTTTGCTCCAAGATTTTTAAAGGTGCTGGTATAATTCACAAGTTTGAGACCTTTGCCTTTGGTTAGAAATGGAAAAGGATATACTTTTTTTTAACAAGGGGTGGTGGTGGGGAAACTCATGCCCTGATTTTATTGGTCCTTTAGAAATAATATAGCCTAGTCGTTTCTATGGCCTGCTCTGGGTTTTCCTTTGTAGTTGTGTGTAAATGTTGTTGTAGCCGAAATTCAAATATGAGTCGTGCATTTACTGTTTGATTTACTGAGCCATGCCACCGCCTTCTTGTTAGGACTATTGATTATTGCCCATTCTGTTCTGCTGTGTATTGATTTAGTATGTGGCAGTGAGTTAATTGTATTACTTGATGCTGAAGGAGGATCAAAATGTGTTCAAAGGAGATGCTTATAGCCTGTTTAATTGAGTTGGCTGTTTGGGTTTTTTAACATGTTGAGAAACAATTAGGAGAAAGTACATGAGGACCTCTGAGAGCAGGGAACATAAAATTTGTTTTCAGCATTTTGAAAGATGCCAAAAATTGTGCAGTAAAGCCTTTCTGGAATTAAATGTTCAGTTGATATTTTGTTAGCAGATGTGTAAACCCTGGGATTTTTTTTTCCACCTTGTATATGTATGTATGTATATGTATGTATGTATATGTATGTATGTATATGTATATACAGTATGTGTGTGTGTGTGTGTATATATATATAAAGTTTGGTAGCACCTTTAAATACTTGTTTTATTGAGAAAGATTTACTTCTCTTTAGACTAGTTTCCTAGAGAAGCTACCAATTACTGGATGTAAGCAGAAGTAAGTAGGTGGATACGTGCCTTGGGCACTCACATGTTGGGATTGCAGACATAGAAAATTAAACTAGGAATCAAGGGAGTTGTTTTTTTTTTAATCTACTACTGTTTTACTTCATGTTTATAGTTAAAATCGTTTCCTGTGTAGATTATAAAATTTAAGGTAAAGCTGAGGCTTATTTTCTCTGACGTTAATTGTCTGAATTTTCTGAACTTTAGACAATAAATACTTAATGTGAAAAAAAACTGGCCTTCAGAATGAGATCAGTCCTCTAATGAATGTTACCTTTTGTTTTGGCAGTTCAGTTGGCTCTCAGCCATGGAAAAGTTTTTATTTCCCATCAGCTCCAAGGTGGGAGCCAAACCAAAGTTAAAGAAACATTTTCCAGCAGACATGTTTCTTCAGATAGCATCGCACTCAGAGAACATGCACTCTTGTGTGCTCACTCACTCACACACACACTCTTATGGAAATACTAGATCAGGGAAAAAAAATACTGACATACTGATCATGAAAGTAACTTTTATGTTAATAAATGTGCTCCTATTTATTAATCCTTCCTATTTGCATTGTGGCCTCAAAGTTTGTTTACTTTTTCAAAATCTGTTTGCTTCAGGAGGATTGAAGGAGGGCCACTCATTTTCTCCGTGAATACCACCCAGTGCTTCTGCCACCTCTAGTTTCTTTGGCTAGCATATGATTTTTGAAGAATGAGGGAACATAAACATTTATGACTGGCTTTTTTTTTTTGAAATGCCTGTTAAACCCTGGCCTGAAAAGACTTGCCAGTTCAGAAATGTAACAGTAGCAACGTGAAAGCTCAGCATTCAAAATGGAGTGTATAGGAGGTGGTGCCAGCTGGACCACTTTGCCACAAATACCTACTAACCCCAAACCTTTCCCTTGCTGAGTGATCAACCATACTAACAGTAGGATCCACTTAGTGACATGTGAGTCAACAGCTTACGTGGCATGCCCACTGTGTGCCACACAGCATTCCAAGTACTTTTCCAGGCTTCCTGAGAAAGACTGAAAAGTGTAGTTTGCCCGCTACCACTTGCCCCACTCACTACCATCCTACTCATTTGGAATCTCTAAACCAAGAGACATAGTCAGATAATATATTTTTTAAAAGCTGTATGTTCCTGAACAGCAACCAGGGAACATAGGATTTTTGCCATTTCTTCTCAATCTATTTAGAAGATGTATTTTTCTCCTAAGGATAAAACCATCTGGAAATCTTCACATGTTCCAGATTCATATAGAGCCTGCTTTGCTTTCCAATTTGCACTGCATATACATTTTTGAAACAGGATTTAAAAAATGAAGTAGCCAGCTCACCTAGTTAGTAACTTCTTATTCATGGTTAGAAGATAGAGTCACTCTGTTTCCATTAATGGCTCCATTAGTTTTCAGATTCAAAAATAATTGTTTCTCTCTAATGTTCTCTATGACTTCTTTATTTTAAAAAAAAAAGCACTACTTGATGTGTATTGATTGTAATTAGCAAGTTTCCATTTATGGTATATCTTCCATTTTGCTACATATTCTCTATTAACTATAATAAAATAGCCTATTGATAGAAGAATGTGTTACTTTTAAAAGATTCTTAGAATGTGTATCAATAGTTTTGGAGTTCCAATGACGACCTGGTTAAACTCACAGCTATTTTATTTTTGTAAGGAATTTTATTTTATTTTTTTACATAATTTATTTTATTTTATTATCTCCAAATTACTGAAAATAGAGTACCGGTACTCCCCAGATAACTCTAATATCTTCTCTTTGAATTTCTAGTTGATAATTGATACTTATATATAGCACTGAAGTTAATAAAGATGATAGTCTATTATAACGAAGGGCTTTACTTTGTTCAATTGACTTCTAAAGTATAATGAATTTAAATGTATAAAACTTTTTGTGCATAAGTGGTAGTCCTCAGGCAAAGCAAATGAATAGACTAGCCTATGTGGATATAGTTTTTAAACTACCAACACATGAAAGTGGTCCTAGATCTCTAAATGCTGTTACTTTAGAACTTCATGCATAAATTGCATGTGTTGTTCTAGGAAACAGGGAAAATTGATGGTCAGCCTTAGCCTGTAGTATATTTTGACAGCATGAATGAGTCAAGCAAGCAATTTTCTAGACTGTTTAATAGTACAAAGGAAAGGGCTTCTAAGGAAGTCATTCTTATGACTAGCTGAAAAATATTTTTCTTAGTAACTGTTCTAGAGAAAAACAAATTACCATTGGAAGAAAAGTGAAATCTCAAGTTACATGTGTTCTGAAAGTGATTTGATCACTAAAATGTTTATGAGAAAACTTCTTAAAAGGATACAGCTTAATACATTTCTAATTTTTTAATGAATGTTGTCTTCACCCTCAACAAGAAATTATGTAACACCATTACACTTCAACTACCATGGTAGAACTTTGGCATCCTATTACTTGAACTGTGTTTTTTTGTTTTGCCCCCTCTAGTAACACAAATAAAACTGCATCATCATATACTTAAAAGAAACTTTAGGCTTTTATAAAATTACAGCAAATGTATTCCACTGTGTGGTTCTAAACAGCATATGAATGAAAATAAGACTTGATCGATGGAAAATCATTTGTTTGTGGGTTTACAGATCCTTTTCTAGGTGGCTTGAAAAGATTCATTGTCCAACAGCAACTCTTCACCCAGTGACATAATACTCAGTCTGAGCTTGATGGATGCCAACCACTGGGTTTATCATTGCTGCATAGATCTTTGTAAGGACAGGCTGCAAATCTCATTTCTAAGTCTTGTCAATTGGAAGAACAGAAATTGAAAGAAAAGAAAAAAAAAGATTCGAAAAAAGACACTACAGTCATTCAAAGATTGTGGCCAGCATTCCATTGGTAATATTCTGGCTAGTTCAGTACCCTGAATTATTATGATTTTTCAAAATCAGGTGAATAAGGATTGGAACATAGCCTACTAACTTTATTTTTATTTGCTCTGTTGGAAGTATATCAAACATTTTTGACGTGACTTAAGAGAAAATTGAGATTCAGCCGTGGTTCTACTTAGGTTGAGCTATTACCAGAGTAACTGATGTGGACGCAAGTCATTGAGTAGCCGCGCCTCAGGGGCTAGGTTTTTCCATGAAAAGCTGGATGTTTTTTTCCTTGCCTAAATTCAAGATTTGTTTACTTCTTTGCATTTGAAATTATTGTTTATGTAATTCTCAAGAGTTTTGCTTGATTTTTGGAAATAAGTTTTTTTTATCTTTAGCAATGAACTCCAGTGATCCATAGATTCTTGTGATTACAGTTAGAAGTCTTTAGAAATAATGTCATGAAATCCATTCATTTTACTGATGAGGAAACTAAGGAATCACCAGTGAGATTAGGGCTCAGTCATATTAGTAAAGGTCCTGAGATCATCCGAACCCTTTTAATATGAATAGTCAATTGGTCATAGCAAAACCAGGAATTTCTTGTCTTCAAATTCATGAAAATGGCATTACTGACATGAAAACTGCTATGAAAGTCTAGTCAGTCACTGTTATTCTCTGCTAATGAGCTGAATAAGTTTCTTGACTATTTTGGTTCATTGAATACTGGCAGCATTAAAAGTTTATACTAGGGGAAGCCGGGATGGCTCAGTGCGTTAAGCACTCACTTTGCAGCCCCAGCGTGTGGACCCACATGCTGAACTGGGGAGTGTCCCCAGTTCAGTTCTCACCGGGGTGAGACCCTGGCCCAGTTCCTGCCCTGTGCAGCCCCGCTCCCACTTGTGGAATGAAACTATGTGGAAAAACCAATGATGTGCAACTATGGAGACTGTTCTGGGCCCTCCCCCTTCTCTCTCTCTGTCTCTCTGTCAAAAAAAAAAAAAGTTTAGGGGAAGCCCGGATGGCTCAGTAGGTTAAGTACTCACGTTGCAGCACCAGGGACTGGGGATCGAAACCTGGCCCCGGCCCGTGCGGAACCATATGCTGAACTGGGAGCTCCCCCAGTTCAGTTCTCTCTCTGTCTCTGTATCTCTCTCTCTCTCTGTCAAAAATAAAATAAATAAATTAAAAAAAATTAAAAAAAAAAGTTTATACTAGTGTTTTGCTATTTAAAGCTAGCTCTCTAAAACACACACACAAAAATACATGTATATACTTAGGTTTATTATAAAATTTACTACTATAAAGGATGTATAGGACACAATTTAAGATACATAATATTGTATATTTAAAATTTATATAGCCAGTTGAATTCTTACAGTGTGTGTGTATTCATTTATTTATTTTTTGTTCCTTAGGTTACTAGTGACAGATAAGTTTAGTTTTGTCTCTGTTCTTACTCGAGTGGAAGAGGCCCTCATTATACCATGATTATCAAATAAGATATACCGGTACTTCATGACATAAATAAATTTTCTATGTTTTTTCTACCATTTTACGTATCACAGAATAATTCACATTATACCTGATTTTATGGTTTCATTTGTGCATGTTTTCACCCCCCTGCTCCTCCCCCCCTCACACACAAGTTTTATAAGCTCCTTCAGAATGGGAAGCTTCCATTAATCATCACCTTTGTATATATGGTGTTTTGAATATACTTGGAATTCATTTAGTATTTAGTGAATTGAAATCAATGTTCCTTCCTGACCATTGTTAGCAGATATTATGCTCTTTTAAATTCAACTTTAGAGAATGTTTTTTTTTTTTTTATGTAATGGGACGTTTGTTGGGTGGCAACATAAAACTATTCATAAGCTATTTCTCTTCAGAAATCCAGCACTTTTCATTTTATGATAGGATTCATCCAGTTAAATTGATCTGGCATTATAATGGACTATTTATGTTCTGTTGAGGTGAATTTCTGGAGCAGGCTTTTATTTGGTCTCCTGCTGTGTTTCATGTGTTACCTTGTGTAGGTACCATGTAAGGCCCTGATTAGGCTTCCTGGTGTGACAGCTCTGTATTCAGCCAATGTCTGAGAGGGGAATGAGAAATTCCTCTGTGCAATGGCACAA
Organism: Craseonycteris thonglongyai; assembly: GCA_004027555.1. Lineage (NCBI taxonomy): Eukaryota > Metazoa > Chordata > Mammalia > Chiroptera > Craseonycteridae > Craseonycteris > Craseonycteris thonglongyai. The sequence continues at coordinate 70,686 of PVKE010001887.1, forward strand.
TACAGTTACTTTGCTAACAATATTAATTCCCTGATAGTAAGAGTGACTCCTTGGAAAAATAGCACCTTTACGTAGAATAATATTTACCTCAAAGGTTACGTTAGGGAGAAGTGATACTACCAAATAGCAACATTGTAAGTGTATTGTGAGAGTCGCTGCCTTGGAACCAGAGGCAACTATAGTTATTGTTGTTTTTTTTTATAGAATTACAACAGTAACAAAGTTATATGATATTTGTAGAGAGATCCATGTATCTCTGTGACACTTAAATTTCTCCACATCCTAATAATAGAAGAAAGAATGTTTTATTTTTGTCTTCCCAGTCTGAAAACTTTACAATGCTGCAAATCTTCAATGAAAGCAGAAAACAGAGTCTTAAGCTTCTGAAAAGTATACATACACTCCAGCAATTATTTTAGGAGTTGTATGATATAAACTATTTTAAAAAGAACTAGAAAGTTAGAGAGAGTCAAAAATGATCCAGATTATGTGTTGATGCCAGTAGTCCTAGCAATTAAAAAATTTACATTTATCCATTTTCACGAGGATCATCAGGAGGGATAAAAAATTTAGTACTTCAGGCTCATTAAGGGTTAGAGTGGAGTAATTATGTAGCTGGTAACAAATGCTGCTGCAATCACCACTTGAGGCATTAAGATAATGCTGCTCATTGAGACTTACTGGCTCTTTTCAAGGAGCTTCACAATCTGTAAATGTCATCTACTTAGAGAGTAAGTTCTGCTGATCCTTTATTTTGGATTTGGCATGCCTTTTTCCAAACAGCATGTGTGTTCGGAGAACATAAGGCCTTGATAATAATCTTAAAAAGATACGAACTCTAGAGAGCATCTCCCTTTGGCATGAAGAAGTATTGCTGTCTTGAACAGTGAGCCTCTCCTTCACCCAATGCTCAAAAGAGCAGAGTGTAGAGCAGATTCTTGTGCTTCATTGTGTTTGTTGGTAATTATGAGGCTAGTCTAATTTTCTAAACTTGCAAGTTGGAAAATAATGAAAATGCTCAAGAGGCATCATCTGATTGAACATGGGTTGCTGTTTTCCATGATCAAAATTTTAAAGAGTTTTATATCTGTACATCTGTGTGTCTGTAATTCAAACTTTGCTTCCTACTTGTATAGCACACCGGGGACATGTTAATTTCAAAAGAACGTGTAGTCACATCAACTTTCATACTAACTGGAGGAGATAGTAGTGTTTGTATTAGTTTGAATTGTTTTGTTGTCGTTTTAATCTGGACATAACAGTTACTACCTAAGATTGTCTCTTAATTTTTAATCCAACGATCATTCATTGCTGATTTAGATATTATTGTAATAAACCAGGTAAATATTACTATTGTACAGAACTATGAAAATACATACATTAGTTACGAGGTTATTTTGCCACATAAAAATGCAACTATAGGAGAGACACACTAGACACATTAAAATTCTGCCACATTCCTAGTATAGGCCATTGTAGTTAGGTTTTCACTTTTATGTCCCCTGTTTTGAAGCATTTTAAAAGCATAAACTGTGCCTTAGTCATCTTTGAATCTCTAGTGCCTACCCAATAGGCCTGACACATGGTAAGCTTCCAAAAAGTATTAATTTACTTCTATTGAATTTAAAATGGGATGAACTATGGAATACCAGTTGAAATAGTAGCTCCTGATCCATGTCACAACCTTCCTTGCCTCTACACTCTAGATTGAAAAAGCTATTAAACTAATTATAGCCATTATAGTTGTAAATTAAACCATACGTTTCATTAAACATTGACACAGTCACCTCTTGGAAGGCCTCTTTCATTCAAGGAAATGAAAATAGCATTGTATATACAACACTAAAATTATTTGATTTGAATTTCTACTTCTCAACTGGGCTATCACAAAGATAAAAATACGTGTTCTCATCTTGGTCTGATGACTGGGCTGAAAAGTCAATTGAATTAAGTAATAAAGTTGATTGAGTTATTTTATGCACTAGGCAACAGAGTTGTTGATTGATTTAAAAAAAGTTTTAATCACGTATTGTGTGAATATTTCTCCCCTAACGCAGTAGAATCAAAAAGAGACATTTTTTTTTCCTGCTATTTATAAACATTGAGTAGAAATTGGTAGTTAAATTGACCCCAAAAAAGATGCCCAGGGGAAGCTGGGATGGCTCAGTGGGTTAAGCGCTCACATTGCAGCGCCAGGGACCAGGGATCGAATCCCGACCCCGGCCCGTGTGGAACCATATGCTGAACTGGGGGCTCCCCCAGTTCAGTTCTCTCTCTGTCTCTGTATCTTTCTCTCTCTCTCTGTCAAAAATAGATAAATAAATAAAAATAAAATAAATTAAAAAAAAAAAAAAAAAGATGCCCGACATGTACTGTTGAGACAAGAGGATAGGACAGCAGCATATATGGACTTTACCAAGGCTCAAAAGTATCTTTCCCTTTGTTTTTCATATGCATTAAATAGTTTAAGACAGGGCTATGAACTGTATTTGTTCTATGGAGTTCACTTAAGCCACGGTTCCTTTAACGAATAGGCAGGCTGTTAGGTAGAGCCAGATTGATGAAAGTCAGATTCAGTTACAGGTCAGCAAAGACTTTCTACAGTAGCATAGAGGTTTCAGGTTGCTAGATCGCTAAACAAATTTGTGTAGAATTTATTTCTTTGTTTTTTTGCTTTGCTAATCATCAGTTGAGTCTCTTTAACATATTTGCATTCTATATGAATAATAGATTATGTATTTCAAAATTTATCTAGATATATTTATTAATTTGGATGACATTGTTAAATGATAAAGGAACTTTATAAAGAGGTAGGATCAATATATTAATATTAATAATTCCAACTTGCTTTTGTGCATAGAAAATTTATTTAATTATGCTGATTAATTCCACACTATTTTTAAATGAATAACCCAAAGGAATGTTTTTAAGGTAATAATTTAAATATACTCATTTATTAGTATAATAATTTGAGTTCCCTTTTATATACAGATAGCTGTATATTCTGTTCATGTAAATAAGACACACACACATACATTAAGTGATGGGTTTTTTCCCCTCTTTCCTTCTGATCAGTGTCATATAATACCTTTACTGTGACAGATAGTTTGTAAAGCACAGGTTATGCAAAAATATCTTCCTACTTTTTTGATTGTAATGTTTGTTGCTGACCTAAATTACATAGTTTCCTTCAACAGTGCTTTTATTTTCAACTTCTCTAGAAAGAAAGAAATCCTCTTGTGTGCTCCTTGAGGAAGGAATAATTTAACAGTAAATCACTTACTAATCACAGTTCATTAATAACATTGAAAGAATACTTTTCTAATGTCAGCTCTGTCATTCATGGAAAATGTATGTTTCCTTGAGGAATCTCCATGAATTAATTATTTTTCCTCATTGCCTTTTGTACATTACATTATACTCCTTAGGAGTTCGTTAATTTGAAATAGAAATGAACTGTTACTTGCATACAGAGTCCTATAAACAACAGAAATAGCAGTTGCATGTTTTCTTTGATTTACTTGTTATCCTCTTGGTCATATAATTAGCCTGTTAATTTCACTCTCTACCTTGCAGCTTGATGAAGGCTGTTGACAGTGATACACTGTAGTGAGCTCCCATAAAATCTCTTCCCAAGTCCATGTTCATGTTGGCAGCTTGAAATTAGCCGTGGCGAGAATACTCACACCATGGAAATTGGCAAATAGTACAACTCAGGGTTCCCTTCTCCCCTGGGAGTCTCTTATTAAACTTAACGGCACTCACTGTTGATGTGGCATCTCTTTGTCTTTTCTGTTTTTCATTCGACCATGTTGAATGGCAATGTAGAATTTTATTTCCAAATATTTTCTTTCCACACTAAAATACTCAGAACATTTGAAACACTCATTATACCCTTTGCCAACTGGGTGACTGGGCAAGTTACTTAACCCTTCTGTCCCCCAGCATCCTTATCTGTAAGACAGATAATAATAGCACCCATCTAAGGATTGAGGTGAAGTTGAGTAAGAAATGCATTTATCTTCGTGTATTACCAAAATGCCTGCTGTACAATGAGTACTCGAATAATGCTACCACTGACCTCTTTGTATCTAAATTAGTAGATATTTATTGATCCCTTACTAAGTGTTTATCATTTTGCTGAGTCCAATGGGCCATTGATTGAGACCTAATGTCTGCAACATTGAGTATTAGCCACAGTTTCCAGTAGCAGAAGACCTCCTCTTTTGCTGTTTCAACCTAACATCCTTTGTTCTTTCTGTCTTTCTGCTTAGAACAAGCTTATCCCACCCACGATATGAAGGCTACATGTGGCCCTGGACAGCTTTGAATGTGGCCCAACACAAATTCATAAACTTTTTTAAAACATGGAGATTATTTTGTGATTTGTTTTTTTCTCTCATCAGCTACCATTAGTGTTAGTGTATTTTATGTGTGGCCCAAGCCAATTCTTCATCTTTCAGTGTGGCTCAGGGAAGCCAAGAGATTGGACACCTGGCTTAGAACATGATTTTTTTCCTATATGAGTTTTGACAACTTTGTTCATATTTAGGATTAGTTTAGACATTATTTCCTCTAGGAAGCGTTTCCTCACCCCTAGGCCTGGCCATGCTGTTGTCCTGCCTTTTTGTTTCTGTAATATATCCAGTTCACATTTCTATTACTGTCTTGGCACCAGACTCATAATTATGTATCTCCTTCCCTCTCTGGATTTGAATGCATAGCCTAGGACTTACTACCTTTGCATTCTTACCATTTAATGAAATACTTGACAAATAGTAGACCCCCTCCCCCACCTTAGAAATCCGTATATGTTGAATGGTTGTTGGGTGAATGAATAAGACATAGAATTTGCTCATAGAGACCCATTACTTAGCTGAAGAGATAATGCATACACATGTGACACAATGGTAAACAAGAAAACACTTTAAGAATATCTGTATTTTTAGATTTGTAAAAAGTTTATAATTGATTTTCACATATGTATGATTTTGGGAAGTAGTTACGTCAGTTATTTCCATGTTATAGACACAGACATTTGTGTTCATAGATATAAATGAATTGAATTAGGTCAGCCAGATCAAATTTAAGCAGCAAAGCCCAGCTTGTCAAACAGATTTTGTGATTCTGGGTCAGAAATATAAGAACAAGTTTTGTTGTTCTCCTAGACATTTTCTTTTCTCTTCTTTTTTTTTTTTTTTTAAACCGCTTTTAAAAATTATTGTAGCAATTTTCAAGCACAAAATTAAAGAAAACATATCTTTTATGTATGTATGAGTCAGCATTTTGTATGCATGTCTCCATTTACATTAGGCAACAGTTTGCCCATCTTGTTTTATTACGATCCATATGTATTTTAAAACAAATCCCTGATGTATTTTAAAATAAATCTCCAACATCTTATTTTAGCTGTAAATTTGTTAGTATGTATCTCTAACAGATAAGAATATGTTTTGATGTACCTACAATTCCAAACCTATCAAAATTGACAGTAATTCATTATATCACTTAATATCCTCTTTATGTTCAATTTTTTTTATCTATTGTCATAGCAATACATTTTGCAGGTGGATTGCTCAGATGACTGTCTAAACAAGATTTACACATTTTATTTCAATGTAATATCTTTTACATTTCTTTTAATCTATGATAATTCCTGCTCCCTCTCCCCTCCCATGTCTTTATTTGTTGAAAAATTCAGGTCATTGTTCTAGAGAAAGCCTAGAATTCTGAATTTAGCTAGTTGCTTAACTTATTGTATCATTTAACTAGTTCCTCTGTTACTCTTATTTTCTGTAGAATAGACATTAAAGCTAGAATTGAGTTCATTTAATGTTTATTACATATATTATTTGGTGAAAATACTTGCTAGATGGTACTGTGTACCTCTTATATCACACAAGAGGACATAATTTCATTTGTCTTCATGTTCGTGTTGCTAAAATTGGTCATTGAGTGCAGGTAAGCCTGAGCCAACCCCAATAAAGTTCCCCATCTGAACTGGACCCTGTGGCACTGTTGATCATACAATAGTTCCATGACTTTATTAAGGGATTTAAAATATCTTATTCCTGCTGCATTCCTGGAATTTTTCTGTAAAGAACTTTAGTAATGGATTGGTAACTCCACAACATGTTTATATCAGAAAGGTGGGGAAAATTGGGATGGCTCAGCGGGTTAAGTTGAAGCCCCAGGGACCGAGGATCGAATCCCGGCCCCGGCCTGTGCGGACCCATGTGCTGAACGGGGGAGTGCCCCCAGTTCAGTTCTCACTAGGGTGAGACTGGCCCGGTTCCTGCCCTGTGCAGCCCCAGGCCCACCTGTGGAATGAAACTATGTGGAAAAACCAATGATGTACAACTATAGAGACTGTTTGGGGCCCTCCTCCTTCTCTCTGTTTCTGTCTCTGTACCTCTCTCTCTGTCAAAAACAATAAAAATAAATCTTAAAAAAAAAAAGAAAGGTGAAGAAAATGCATGATTTCGTACATTTTCAGAATCAGACATTGACTTCTAATATCTGATCTACAGAGTAAATATAATCATACATGCATTCAACGTATCGTAACAAATATTTTAGTTTCCATTGGAGAAATTCTTTGCTTATTTCTTCAAATCTTTTGTTTGTTGTTGATTAATGCATTTTGATAACATTACTTCCCATAGTTCCAATAAATGTCCTTTTCTTCCTTTATTTTTTACCGTGAACACACCTTTGTATGATGGAGTTTGTTCACTCAGAAGATACTTACTGAATATCTGTTTCTTTGGCACGCGTTACGCGTTCTGGGGATGTAGATGTGTGCTCTGCTTTGTCATAGAATATATAGTTTTGGTCTGTTTTCTACTCATACTGTAATGTGATTAACAAACAAGCATGTATGTGAATCTGTTTTTGGTTACTGTAATATTTGGTGTCCTGTACTATACATTTTAACTAATAATAGTTTTAGCTAATTTTAGAGTTTCTAACCCTAGAATCTAAAATGGAGACCGATAAAGACATTTGAGAATTAAGTTGTTCCTGCTAACCCAAAGAAAAATGAATTGTCTTCATTTAGAGCACTGTATGTGACAAAGAAGGAATTTGTTATTTGAAAAAAATAAGACAGAATAATGGGATTCCCCCAAGCCTAAAGTAAAGGATGAGATCCTGTCTTACTTTAACATAAGCAAATGTTTGAACTTAATTTGATTTGTTTCCAGGAATTGTGGGTGACATTTTATGGATGTCTTTATCTACTATAATGAAAGTGTGTTTTGTTAGGATTTTAAAGGTGTTTTTGAATTTTAGAAAATGTGCAGTTTTTAAAGCCTCAGAAACTTCTTGTATGAATTCCTAATGTAAATGGGACAGTAAGACAGCCTCTTCTCTAAGGTCTGTGACTGCGATACAATATTGAAATCACCAACACAGTGTCCTGGTAAATCTGACATTATGATTTATATTGTTATGCATGTGGTATTACATTATACATTTTAAATTACATTATTTAAATACTCATTATAATTTAAAAACTTCTCAGATGTTCACTCTAGAATCAAAACTACTCTTAATCATGTTATGCTAGTATAATATAACTGTTAGGATTATTAGGGTAGAAAGCACATTCTTGGCATAAAATTGAAAGTATTTTTTTTTTGCACTTGAAAATCAGAGGTGGAAAAACTTTACATTCTGCTTATAAGTTGCTGCTAACATGTTTTATGATGTTATGGAGATGTGCTGGGAAGCAAGAAATTTTTAGAAATGGTATGATGTTTGCTTTACTGGTATCTTATTAGGAAATTTGAAATGAGACAAAAAGCGAAGTCCTTTAATTATGGTACCTTTAATTATGAAGATTAGATGGATCTTAACTTTGAAGATCAGCAAATGGATATTTATGTTATGTCAGTTGGATGAATGGTTGCATTTTTGACTTGAGGAAAAAGCTTAATTTGCATAGCACAAAAATTGTTGATAAGTTTGATAATATATAGGTATTGACTGTTTTAACCTGTGAAGAACAGAAGGCTAGTAGTATCAAAGATACAATAGTAAAATTCTAAAAGGAGTTGGTAAAAACTAAATGTTATGCAACATGAAAAGAATACCAAGGGAAAAACTGACAGAGTAGAATAACAGGAAGATTAGTCATTTCTGGAAGGAATTTTTAAAAAAAGGTGGGGAGCAAGGGAAGGAATATTTTAAACAGGAATGTAAATGTGGAAGGTCACTGCTAAAAGACAGATAAAAACTAATTTAGGAGCAAAATTGGGCTGTTAAAGGAATAATATTGATTATATTTAATTATAAAATATGAAATTTTTTTAACAAAAAAACAAAAATGCAGATATTTTTCTGTTAGGGGTTTAGGAGAGTGCTGTAAAAATAAAAGAATGATGGTTTTACTCCTTGGCTGAACTGACTTGACTTAGGTCAGCCAGCAATGTCAGATGTGCATAAGGAAAATGTATTTCTATCAACACAATCAAATGTTCTACTGGGTTCAAGTGTTGGATAAAATAAAAGTCCTCTGGATGTTTTAACATATATATATGTTATTTGTTTTGAAATAAATTTCACATATGCATTTGCTTATCTGATTACTGAAAGTGTAGCTGTCTATAAATATTTAAAGAATTATTTCTATAATTCTTGAAAACAAATTTTAACTCTTTATATATCATATAAGAGTAAGTGAGTGTGAGTGGAATCCCATCCCTGGTTTCTATCCAAGGTCTTAGGGGCATTTATGAAACAATTTCCTAGACTCATTCTCCAGTCTCTCTGAGTGTTCTCCTCTGTCAGATGGGGTGTTAGATGGGAGTAGTAATATACCTGCTTCAAAGTTGTGTAATAAGAATTTACAGAAGTGGTACATGTAAACATATACCTGACATGAAGTGGTATTTTGTCCTTTTAAGTTACACTCCAGCATCTGGATAGGGAAAACAGGCTTATAATATGTATTTCCAACTAACACATGGGAAGGTGGACAATTGTAGTAGAAGCTCTTACCGATGCCTTGATATCTTAAAATGTTGTTTCGTAGGTTATGTATGTATGTATGTATGCATGCATACTTGACATATATCAGACTGTTACTTCTCTTGGCCATCCTTTCATAACTCCAGTAAATATTTAATGACATAAAATGTATTTTAAAGTAAATACCTCTAGAGTTTTATTATATATATACAACATCAACACACTACTCATTTGAAGGTGATTGGGAAAAATATGTTATTTAAATGCAAAATATAGCATATGTATACTGATGCTGATGCATATGTATACTGATAAAATTAGATTTATATAATTTAATAACTCAACTTCTGTTTTATGTGACTATATAGAATATATCATTCTGTATCACTGAATTCATAGAAATGCAATCAGATAAGTGTTTCTTGTTGATTTTATGATAAATTGCAAAACCTTTTGGCTCACATGCAAATAACTAGCTAAGATAAATTCTAACTCCAACACAAAATAAGCAGTTTATATGAACACCAAATACTGCTCAAAAGCAGTTTCTCACTCACACACACACACACACACACACACACACACACACACACACACACACACACACACTCTCTCTCTCTCTCTCTCTCTCTCTCTCTCTCTCTCTCTCTCTCTCTCTCTCTCTCTCTCTCTCTCTCTCTCTGTGTTCCTGGGAACAACTGTATAGGAAATGTTTTCCAAACTACAGAAAACAAACATTATCTCAAACGTTGAAAGTTCTTCCTTTTCCTGGTTTGGAAATACTAAGTCATATTGAGTTGCTTCTAGATTTTCTTAAACTAGCATTTAGGTTTATTTAAAACATTAAGTTGTGAGAACAAAATGACTCAGGGATTTGTAATGCACAATTAGAGCTTTTCACTTTCTAAAAGTAAAGTGTATTAAGATAATCAGAAACTTATATTTCTATGTGTATAATTGTTCTGTCATTAAAATCTGTAAGAAATAAGAATTGTAACTGTTTACCGTAGTTGAGCTGTCAGAGAGAAAATTCAACTGTGTATAGATGTTTGTATGACTGTAAATGAGTCATGATCTTCCTAGTGTGTATCACTTATTAGTGCCAAGGTCATAAAAATCATTTGTTATGATCTGTCTTATGTAAAAGACTGTGAGGCCACTTTGTTTTGCTCACCCAGAAGATGTGAAAATATGTTTAGAATTTTTGAATAACTTTTGTGTTAATTCATTGTTAACATTGAAGACAGATAAATTTAAAGCTTGTTGTCAGCTAAAGGGTCAATCAAGCTTATGTTGTGAGTACAATGTGTAATACCAGTACTCGGGAATCCTGCAGAGAAAATAGTTGCTTAGAAATAGGTAGAGTTGACATCGTCTTTCTATGGAAGCTTTTGATTGGAAAAGTAATTGAGAGTAAATAGACTAATGTATCCCCTTAAGCTATGCCACATGGGCATCTAAATTTATTCTTTTTGTTAAATGTTAAATGAAATGGCTGCCTTTTTTATATAGCTTGTGGTTAAATTCTAACAGAGGGTTGGCACCTTTATCATAACTATTTTTTTTCAAGTTTTTATGGATTCTTACACTAATTTATAATTGGTTGAAGCAAAAAAAAAAAAAAAAATGAATTGAAGGTAGTCCAAATTGGACAGGTAGGCATGCTGCCAAATTAAAGACAAATTGGTTTCATTGTTCTTCATTGGTTTCTCACTCTTACAATTGAGGACTGAGGTGTTTGAGGTGTCTGAGAGACAGCCCCCGATGGCTTTTGTGTCCTCAAGAGTGAATTTATGGAAGGCCATTTAAGCTACTGAATATTCAAAGAAGTCTCTTGGTCTGGGGTTGGTTTGTTCCATATCTCAAGAGATGGTTCTTGGATTTCTGAAGCTTCCTCTAAGCTCGCAGTTATGGTCTTGACTATGCCAGTAATGGGAAGAAAATATAAGTATAACTGCCAGCAATGGTAATCCCCCCAAAAGAATGACTGACATTATGATTATATTAATGTTACTGTTAGTTCCTCTGAAGATCTAGGACACTTGAAAAAAATGTGAAAAGTGCGTTTGTCTTGACTTCTTTAAAACCTGAGAATTATGTAAAACATTTGTTAATTCCTTAAATTAGTAAGCATCCATAAGAGAATACATGTAGAATTGTGTATTATATAAGCTTATGTACTTTATACATAATAAGTTTTTGGTAGGCTGACCAGACATACCATTTTACATGGAATGGAAAACAACGTCCTGTTTCAAATGGTACGTGTGGTCAGCCTAGGTAGGGACAGCAGATCCTCCCATCAGGGTTGTGGCCAGCCTGGCATTCTTCATTCCCTTTCTTTAAGAGTCTAACGTGCCATCAGCTTTCAAAAGGTGGTAGAGGATAGGAGGAGGCTTAAAACCACACTTAAGGAGCTGCATTTCCAGATGTAAAGTTTATGTTTGCTACTTAGTAGTTATTTGACTTTCTGGCAACTCACTCACCACTCTATGTCTCCTTATTCCTTAGTATATACCCCACTAAATGGGAGCAAACCTACCTGGTTGGGTTGTTGTGATTCTGAAATAAATTAATACATGTAAAGGACTTACAGAATTTCAGGGCTCACAGTGAGTACCATAGACTAGCTATGATTAAATATTAACTTTGTGTCACCATTTTCTAATGTTTATCTTGGTAAAGGTAAAGTTGCAGCAAACAAATAAGTGAAAACTAATGCTGCAGTTTTAGTGAAATGTTTAAGTGCTCTGGTTCTAGAACTGTACAACCTGGGTTCAAATCACCTTTGATCTCTGTGACCTACATGTGGTGCAATCTGACTGAGCCTCCATTTCCTTGTTTGCTAAACGGGGCAGTAGTAATAGTATCTGATCTGTAGTTGCTGTGAGAATAGGTGGGATAACACATGTAAAGCACTGAAAACTGTTCCTGGCACTTCATGTGTATTTAGGGTGTTAGCTGTTGTTCATTATAATACTTTGACAATGAAGTGAATGCTAATACATGAGAATCATATTATACCCAGAATCTGTTTACGTAGGGTTTTAGTTTTGCTAATTAGAATTATTATTTTCTACTGTGCAGAGAACACATGTCTTGCTGTTTATGATTCTCTGATACATAAATTTACTTATTAGGAAAATAATCTGTTTTTTACTTCTTCTTTGTAGAGCTATTTAAATTAAAATAATCTCCAATATCTTTTATACCTATAGGTTTTTTGTTTTTTTTTAATATTATTATATTTTATTGTTAAATTTAATGGGGTGACATTGGTTGGTAACAATTAGATAGTTTCCCGATGTACAACTCCACATCACATCACCCATGCATCTTATTATGTGCCCAGCTCCCAGAATCAGGTCCCCCTCCAACCCCATATATCTGGTGCCCACTCCCCCCCTCCCCCCACAACTCTCCCTCCCCCCTCCTCCCTCCTCTCCAGGTAAACACCAAACCATTGAGTGTGTCCATATGCTGGTGCCCTCTCCCACCTCCCCTCCCTCTCTCTAGGGTTTTACCGTAGTTCTGGATAAATTAGTTAAGTAAAGTAAATGCTTTGTTAATGACGTTACCTGCTTATATCTGTTATCTAGCTATATTCTGCTGCTCATTAAGCTAAACACCATGGGGGGTGGTGGGGTGGGGGGGAAGCAAACTACCAATAACATCAAAATAGGAATAAAATATAGAAGCAAAGAAGTCATTGCTCTTTCTGTAAAATAAAGATCATAAGACCTGATAATTCTCATCTGTTGACAGTTGTTATAAAGATTATGAAAACAGCACTTGCAAAAATGGATTCTGTGCCAGGAAGGCATAGAATATTAGGAAAGAAATGACCAAAATTGCATGGTGGCATTTATTTAGATGGTAACATTCTTTCTTCCATTCACCGGAAATTTTAGAGCAGTCCACTTGCTTATTGGGAGTGGGCAGAAGGATGAATGAAAATTTTAAGAATTCATCAAGACTTTTTTATAGTAAAGTAAAGCATTGGGAACATGTTTTCCATAGAATTAGAACCTTGGATTTTCATGGTAACTATACATGTATCACCTTGTTTGGGAGCTGATTTTAAGCATGATCATACGAAAAACCTGTGTTGACATCGGGGCAGTCTCTGTCCAGGTGTAAAGTCAGCAGAATGTTTGGCTAGCATCCTGCGAGGAGCTGGGTCTGTGGTCTGCTCCGGCTTCTGCTGCTGCTGCTGCCGCTGCTCGTATTGCTGGGAAGGAAACGTGGTTGACTTGGCATATCCTTTACTCTTGGTGCTGCAGCAGCCACTCGGGAAATGTGGTTTAAGGGGCACCTTCTGGATCCTTTACATGACACTGTGGCGAGAAGAAGCCCCATCTTATCTATTGAAGATAAAGCGTGGAGTTGGCTAATGGATGCTGGTGAGTGCATAGGGCACATGGGGAGCCAGTTTGCTGCTGTCCTGGGGAGGCCTGCTAGCTCCAGGCCTAAGGTAGCATCCATGGGAAAATAGCCTCTGATAATCTCAACACCGGAACATTGATTTAGAGAGGAATAATAATTATGAAACAGGTGACCTGCTCTGCAATCCTGTACATGTGCCATGAATAAAATTTATATTTGTTCCCAACTTTACTACTTGACGATACAAATTGTGAAATTGTTAGTTTCCCATGTAATTTCTGTCACTACTTAATCCTTATGCTGGTTTTCCACTTGATCCACTGTGATTAAAAAAAAAAAATACTCATGACTTTTTAGTATGTAGAAGCAATTATTCCTCTTTTCAGTTCAAAGTGAGTACCTTCCATTTTCACAACAGTGTAGAATTTTAAATTAAGAAATTACTTAATATACATTATTTAATTCTTGCCAGAATGTTCTTTTTAATTCAAGTTAATTATGTAAGCAGATTCATTAGATATTGATTATATTGGTTAGATAGTTGCACAGGAAGGATTTTGGACATTGCAGTAAAGAACTTCATTGCTAGTAGATTTATGTACCAATACAAGGTAGTTTCCCTTGGGCAAAGTTTATTGATCAAGTGAATAATTTGAATGAGCTATCTCAGTATTTCTCACTTAAAAAATTTCTCACTCTAAAATTTTCTTTCCCCAAGCAGAGGCCATTTTGACAAAGCCTGTTTGTGATTTGAAATTCATATACAGTCATACCTTGGTACTTGAGTGCTTTGAAACTTATCGAATTTGGTACTGAATGCATTTTTACTTGAAAATTTTGTCTCAGTACTTGTCGTTTGGTACTCCTCACACCTCTTGGAACCAATTAACAATGAGTACTGAGGTACCACTACATTATTCCTTATGGGAAAAATTTGTTTGTTACTTGTTTTAGGTGCTTAATTGTGCCTCCCGCAAAACAGTTAATGACCAATACCAAGGTAACTGCTGTATATTTCTTCCTTATAATTTTCTACAGACATGAATATGTACCAACCAACAGTTTACATGTGTCTTTCATTGAAAGGTTGAAAGATTTAGGAATATTAAGCTTGCCATAGATATGCAGACCAAATTTTTCAAGAATAAATAATCTGTAATTAATAGTTATTTCATAAAAAAAGGCAGACAGTTAAATTTGGGAATTTACAGTAGCATAATAAAGACTCTTGACAAGTCATGCAAGAATTTACTTTTTAACTTTTTTAGAAATTTATTTAACCAAAACCCATCCTGCCACCCCCCAGCACATACACATACACACATACACACACATACATGCACGCACATTCCACATGTGGCATCACTGTTAAGCCCATAAATATTTATTGAGCACCTACTATGTTGCTAGGCTAAGGAGGTGCAGGGACGCAATTGAGCATATTTGTCAAAAATTTATTTTCTCGTGATACTTAGTAACAAGGAAACGCTGTTTTGGATTATCTGGTTTTATTACTTATACTATACTTTAGTAGCAACATAATGTTTATTTTTTAAAAGCCAGTATCAATTATTTTATTCCCACTGAAAATCATCCTGATATACCATATAATCTAAAGAGCTGTATAAATCTGTGGACTCTACCATTTCACATTTGGACTATTCATTTTCTTTTCTTCTCTACTTTTTTCTTTCTTTTTTTTTTTTTTGTTGTTTAGATTGTTGAAACTGATTTTCATGAGTGAGATTGAGAACAGAGGTCAGAAAAACAAACTAATTGATTTTTAAAATATTTTATTTAAAGTCATACTATTACATTAAAAAGAAATCCATTTCAAGTTGGTTTTTACCATAGGGACTCACTCAGTATTTTCCTGTCCAAACCTATCAGATTGACAAGGTTGTGTTATAAAAAATTAAGTCTTAGTTCAAATCAATATCTAAACTTAGGTACTGTTTATACAGTGAAAGTATTTTAAAAGGAAAATTCAGATTTTGCATCCTCATCACTTATAAAATCTCAGTTCTTTCAAATTTAAAATACTGGCTGCCTAGGCAGTATTAATATTTTGTATTATATGGGTTATTTTATTCTATAAAAATGTCTAACTTGTTGGCTTTACTGCACATAAGTAAGGTTACTCAAGCAAAAGTTGCTTTTTTGGTACATGTTATTAAGACTATATAGACACAGTAGAATATAACCATATATATATGAGTGCTGTCTGGAAAAAATGAGACTGGGTACGTGGCTAGATACTTTTCGGACAGCTCTCATATATATATAAGGCCACATAATATGAAAAATACAGGCATTTATGGCTAGGTTTTTTTTTTTTTTCTGGACAGCATATATATGTTGAGGGATGGAAATCAACCTTTTCCAACAAGATTATGTGAACTGTCTGACACCAAGTAAAACAGATTATTATTGCTATTTTAGTTAACTAGGATTTAAAAAATATATAAGCGAATATGTAAAGACAAGAATTACATGCACACAGCTGCTACCAGGTAGTAGCGTTTTTCTTTTGTAATCCGAAAACAAGTGTAAAATATTGGTTAATTTGTTTGTAGCCTTGAAAAAGTGATAGTTTCTAAATGAGTCTTTTTATTTTGAAACATATTAGCAGTTATTAAAGTTCTGCCAGAGTTTATATTTAGTCTCTGACTTGATTTTATCTGGATCATTAAAATTGTCTTAGGGTCTGTCTCCTGTAGCTGTTCAATATTTAATTTTCAGTAAGCTCCCAAAGATGAGTTCCTGAGGGTTTTTGAGCAATTGTGAATAGTGGTTAACAAGCTATAACCATCTCCATGGAAAATATAACATTATGAAGCCCAGTTTCAGGAGAATCTTAGGAGTAGTTTATCTGACAATTCACTAAAACCCACTAAGTTAATTACATTTTCCTTTTTCCTCTTTTCTTTTTCCCTTCTGTTCTACCTCTCTCTTCTCATCTCTGAATACTTTGTCCACTTGCTTCTTTTTCTTCATGTTCTTCTTCCCTTATTTCCTTGAATTCCTTCAGACTCCCTCATCTGATCATCATAGAAAGGGATGCATTTGGTAAAACATGTGTTGTACTTATTTAAAAAGCAATTTTAATTCTTTCTCGATTTAAAAGTCAGCCAAGTTTAACCTTCTCTCTGTCTTTTCATTCTCTCCTCCAATAATGGACAACTTTGCCTTTAGTCTCTGTTGCCTTATGGATTAGTACCCTGTGACTTTTTATATTTATAAATTTCCTTAATGTAAATGTTACAATGGTAGGATTTAGGTATTTTATAACACGTGTTAGATTGTTTAACTTCAAATACAGTAGGCATACTATAATATATCTTCCTTACTTTTCTTTCTAGAGCGAGAGCTCCATATCCCCCCTCAGCTGTGTTTTTGGCTGTCTTATGGGATGCTAGAATGGCCTATCTCCATGTATTTTGTTGCATTTCGCCATTGCTTCTTGTGTTCTGTCGGGGGATTTTGGTGATTCTTTTCAAGCGCTACCTGAGCTCTGTGCTAGTTGTTCCCCTCCCGCAGGGTCTCATGCTGCGTGGCCCTGTCTCCACCCCCTTGGCCCTGTCTGTGGACCAAGCTCTGGGTTCCTTGATGGCTGCCTCTAAACCCTGGGAGGGCTGGGACATTTCTCCCCCTGCTGCTACAATTGAGCCCAGTGCTGGGTACCACGTTGCCTTCTACACTTGCTTTCAGTTGTTAAGGCTTCCCAAGCTTTGGCTGTGGCTCAGAGATCCTGCTATCAAACCCTGGAGCTTTCCCAGCCTCCACACTCAGTGGTAGCAGCAGGTGTGGGATTTCTCCAAGCCCCTGAGACCCTGGGAACCAGAGAACGAACGTTTGACATAGCCCTCAGGAATTTCCAAAGCACCAGGAAACCTCTCCAGAAGATATGTGAAGGTAAGATTCTGATTTCTCTAGGAAGCTGTTCTAGAAGCTAAAAATCCCTGTAGCCATGGGCTTAATGCAGACCAAGTAGCATTGGAATCTTATGAAGTGCTTTTCTGTCCTTTTGGTATATCTAGTAAGAGAAATCTTGTTGAGAATTAAAACAGTTAAAAAGAAAATAGAAATGATTTTTCTCCAAATGCCTGCATTTTATTTACCTCTTCATTAATGTTTAAAACCAGAAACATGAAATGATTATATCCTCAAATTCTTAAACTCAAATTCCGAAACCCGGAATTAATTAAAAAGGAGTAGGAAGAACAGCTCAGACCTTGGTAGTGCTAGGATACGTTTTTGTCCTTTGTCCAAAATTACTATTTAACATTCTAAATGTAGCAGTCTCTTTTCATTTAGGGCTTTATTTTCAGTTTTTTAAAAAGGTATTATTACCCTGCCCTATTTTTGGGGGGGGGTGTGTGTGTGTGTGTGAAAATCACTCTATCTGCGTGTAAATAACCTGGATGAAGGATATATGTGTGATGTGTGCATGAGGGTAGGCGAGAGATCAACAACATCTTGAAGTAAACAGCAGTACAAATTATGTCCTCAGCATTTTTACTTTTGTGGCAACACTTACATATTTATGATCCTTTATTCTTTACGCTGCCTCCCTTCATAGGCATTAATCTGTGAAGTGGTATTAACACACCTCTTCTGCTAGGAGGTCTTTGGTGTTTATACTGTCAATTCTGTTTTTTCCCCCTTTATTTTTAGTAGATTTAACCTTGTAATTGATTCCCTATAGTTGAAATCAAGGCTATGAGCTTATTGTCAAACTGAAACTCTTTTCATTTCAGTAACTAAAAAGGTAACTGAGGTTTCAAAGATGAAAAAGAATATTGACTACTAGCTGTATAAGATGAAAAATAAGGTTTACCTTTGATAGCGCTTAAGATGCTTATTTTTAAAACTAAAAGATATTCAACAAAATGTTTTTTTTATACTTGATAAAGCTAAATTGTATTCCCTCTAAAACTCAAAGTGTAAGTAAAAGGAATGTTTTGAGGTCTTTCTAGTGTATTAAATTAGGCAGTCGATTTCATATATAAAAATGGAAAAGGGAATTTTTAATGCTTTGATTCTTAATATTTATAATAAATTTACAGGAAGGCATAGTCTCAAGTGAGTTTGCATTATTCCTAAGTTGGCTAATAGCATACATTTTCCCTTTTTTTAAAATTTATCTAGAATTTTTATATTTCTCTAGAAAAGATTAAACAGTATACACACACACACACATGATTCTAAATGGTATGATTAGATATTAAAATAGAGTGATAGATTGAATTTCTGGACATTTATAAAATTACTTTAAAACTTTAAATTTACTTAAAATATTTTTTAACAGAACAGTGAATATAGTGGTATTCATTGTATTTAATACTTTATAGACTAAGTAACTTTACAAGAATAAGACATACTACAATAATATTTAGTTTAGTGATTTACTTTTTAGGGTATAACGAAAAGATACATGATATCAAAAATAGTGGTAGCTTAAAGATCTTAGCAACTAGTTGAATAGAAAGTCTATTGAATAAATAATAGTATTACCCTTTTACTATTATTCAGATAAGGAAGCAGAGGACTGATAATTTATAGTTTCTGAAGCCCACAGCCAAGGCCACAATCTAAGTTACTGAATTCTGATCCAGTGCCCTGACCTCTATGCAGTGTTATTCATTGAAGTCGCAGTACATTGAGGGGCCATCGTGCCAATATCTGCAGAGCAATGAATGGGTTTTAGTAATTGAAAGGATTTTCTTCAGTATCAAGCATGGCTGATAAACATGGGCTCACTTGTAAAATGTAGCCTGATTGAGGCCTTTAGAATTTCTTCTTTATTTCTGCCTTGGTTAATGTGGCTTTCATTATATTAGGATTTTGAAAAGTATTGTGGAATAGCCAATAAAATAGTTGTGTGTGGAGGGGGCATAGAACTTCTGGCATGCCACTTATTTCAGCCTGTGGTCGTATAAGTTGGGCAAATATTTGGAATATTAAATTCTTCAAATTGAAAGATTAAACCTATATGCAAATATAGGTAGTTTATTTTCTGTTTCTAAGCAAACTTTTGAAAGTTTGTTCCACTGTTTCCCAACTTGGAAAATTTCTTTGCTTGCATCTTTAAAGATATCTGTTTGTGATATCATAAAAGTGAAAAGAATGCACATTAATTTGTATGAAATAATTTGATATATTTATTCATTAAATGCTTTCTGGTTGCCTGACTTAGAAATATTCCTTCAAACTCCAGATTCTCTCTGACTTTATAGGGTACTTACCATCATTAAACAGGCCCAGAATCAGGCTCTTTGAATATGATTCCTCGGGAGATATAATTGTAATCCGGTTTCCTTGCATGATGTCAGAGATTGACTCAAGACTCAACATGGACCTAGGAGAAAACTATATGCAAAACTAAGAATGTAAACTATGAATTCTTTTTTGAGGAAGTTTAATTTGAAAAATAGCTAGAGTAGTTTTGGTATAGGAATTTATAGCACTTAGTTCAGAAAAAAATATGAAGTACATATTCATGGAAAATCTTAAGTCTTATGCTAGTTCTCAAAATAAGGTGATAACCTTATTAATGGCATGCCACCAAGGTGCCCCTCCCTAAATAAATCCTTCCCAACTCATTCGGGGCTACCGATGTTCACTCACTGGTGATTTGACCTTGGAACGGTTATTACTTAATATCCTCACTCAATCATAGTCCCACCTGCTCTAAAATACAAATAATATTATCTCTTGTTATGGTTGTTATGAAGATTTAATTTAATGAGGCAGTGTATGCCAAGCACTTAGCACAGTGGCCAGCATATAGAAATTAGCCAGTAAATTGTTGATGTTATTATGTAATTTTCCCAAGGTCACACAACTAGAAAGTGATTGAGTCAGAATTCAGACCGGAGACTGTGTGACTAGAAAACTAAATGAAAC
>PVKE010001888.1:0-27225 GCA_004027555.1 Craseonycteris thonglongyai
TTCCCTCCCCTCCCCTCCCCCCACCTCTCCTGCACATCCACTGAGCTTCTCTTGCTCTTTCCTCCCCCCTCCCCTCTCCCTGGATTTTCTACAAGGAACACAAGCCCAGGAACTGACCCCCAAACAGGAACACGTGTCCCTTCCCCGGGGCCCCTCTGGTTCAGCATCTCACCCCTGGGGGGCTGGGAGCCAGGCTGGGGGCGGCTGAGGGGCGTGCCTTGTCTCTGGCCCGTGGACCAGGAGATGGGGCGCGCTGGGGTGCGATGGGGGTGCTGTGTGCCGGGTCCCGGGCTCTGCCTGCCCTGCTCTCCTCGGCTGTCCAGGGTCCCCCGGTCCCCCGTTCCCACCTGGGAAGACGCCCCACCTGAGTCGACCCTCTCTAAACAGCACCCCATCTCCTCACATCCTTCTCTTCAGGGAGGGGACACAGCTTGCGGCCTGTTGCTCCTCAGCTGGGCTCTCAGATCAGAAAGAACAGCCACGGTGTGACTTCCGCTGTGTTGGGTGTGGGAACTGAGCAGGGCAGGCTTGACCCCCAGCTCAGAACCAGGCCAGCAGCGAGTTCAAGGTCAAGTCCTTGCCCTTCCCCGGGTCCCCCTCCCCCACCAGCACCTGGAGCTAAGACCCTGTGTGCCTCTGACTAAAAAAATAGTTTCTGGGACCCAGTTCCTTCCGCCCCCATCCTGGCAACCTCTCTACTAATAATAGCCTTAATTATTTAAATTTCATTTGTTAGAGGTGTGATGTTTAATTTGAAAATCCTAATGAATTATTAATATTCAATAAATAATACAATGTAAGGCCCATTAACTTAGCTTTAAGTATATAAACGATTTGACTTCCTAATCTGATGCCTATTTGAAGAAAATGAAGCAGGAATTACTCCTTAGTACCCTCAGGCCCCCTAGTCAGGGACCGGAGCACAGGTGAGCATCCGTGTCCCCATGCCAGCTGACCTGTCCTCAGGCTGGTGAGCATCCCTGTCCCCAGGCCGGCTGACTGTGCAGGAGGAAGAATCCAGGGGAGGTTGGCGGTCACCCCCGCCGTCTCCCCCCAGACCCAGGAGGAGCTGCGTCTCTGGGACCACTGTCCCCGTGTAGCGTGGTAGCATCGCCCGGTGGCCTGCTGGGCCTCTGTGGGCGGGTGTAGCTGCTGGGAAATGGGGGACCCGCCCCAGATCAGGGGACCAAGGAGGAGGTCTGCGGCCCGGGGCTCACAGGGAGAGCGCGCCGCCCGCGATGGCCGCCCGGCCTTTCTCTGTGAGCAGCAGCTGGCGCGGATCCCGGCGGGCGTCCGCTCACCGGGGCTCAGTCACTGGGGCTCAGTCACCGGGGAGGCTCTGGAAGGACGCGCCGCTCCTGTGGCTGTGACACAGATGGTTTAGAAAGCACACTGCACACTCCCTGACGCAGCCAGGCCAGCGCCGTTCTCGGGGGCCCGGGGGTTCTGTGTCTCCCCGGAGGTGACACGCTTCTATCGGACCCCGTGCTATGCGACGACCCCCAGGACTGGTTCCGATGGAGGAGGCCTTAGGAGGGAACCCTGTGGGGCAGGTGAGTCCTGTGGGTCCCTGGTGCTCTGTGACCTTGACATCAGCCAATGGGAAGGTGTCCCCTCGTTTCCTTGCCCTTTTAGGCTGCACATGGCCCCTTCCCTGGCCCATTTGTCCTTGGAGGGGCCAGGCTGCCGGGACATGGGTGCCTGGAATCCTGGGCAGAGCACTGAGGCCACCGGGCCACCTAACATCTCTCCTGAGATCCTGGGTCACCTGCGATCACACAAGGGACAGCCGCCCCCGGTGGCCTGTCACCCAGCCGGCCCCGCCCCAGGCAGATTGCACGGTGGCCTCGTTGGCCTCCTGCTGCCGTGCCCACCTGTGCACCCCGATGCCTGACACGCCGTAGGCAGCGGAGAGAGACTCCAAATCGAGAGGTGAGGGCTCAGAGCCTCCAGCCTCTTGAGGAGCAAGAATTCTCTGGACATGGGACATAAAAGACGGGGTGGAGGACAGTTCTTATCACAGCTTCCCAGGGAGGCAGGTCAGTGCCCCCCCTCACTAGGTGTTAATTCTCCCCCCGCCCCCCCATGGGGTCCTGTGGTCCCTGGCTGCTGGGACTGTGACCGCGGCTGGCTGAGGGGTTGTGGGCAGTGTGAAATGGGGGACACGGAGCACTTCTGATCTCACTGTCCAGTATTTTAGCTGTGCCGTAATCTGTTTACCACACAACTTGTGTCACTGTGATAAGTGGCGGCTTCAGGACGGCGTTTATTAAAATCAAGAGCAGGGACAGCTTTCAAGGCCCTCCAGAATCGTCACAGATGTTTGGAATTGGTCATTAGGCTGTTTGCCCTGCTTCACGGCACAGGCTCCATCTCGGCGACAGTCACGTCCCCACGTCGGTGATGAGGGGGAGGGTCGAGCCGGGGGCTGCCCCTGGTGGGCACACGTCCAGAAGCTGATGGTCAGGCCCGATCTGTCACCCCCCGCCCATCCCCGGTCCACGCCCTCCTGACCGCGTCACTCTGGTCCTTGGCATCGGCTCCCCGGGGCCGCACATCTCTGTCGGGTGCCCCCCTGTCCGCCTGTCTTGTCCTGGGCCCCCCAAGCCGAGACATCAGACTTCTATTCCCAGCCTTGGCGTTCTGCCCGGGTGGATGCCCAGGCTTCCGCGTGGAAAGCCTGCTTCACAGCCTTTGTTTGGGGGCGGGAGGGGGGTATCCAATGCTTTTCCACTGGGTGTTCCTGGAGGAATCGCTGAAACCCCACCTTCCGGGTCTCCTTAGAGCCTCCACTCACCCCACGAGCCGTTTCTTGTCCTTCTTGCCGCCCGGGCCCTCCCCTCTCGGGGCCCTCCCCTCTCGGGGCCCTCCCCCTCTCGGGGCCCTCCCCTCTCTCGGGGCCCTCCCCTCTCCGGGCCCTCCCCCTTTCTCAGGGCCCTGCCCTCTTGGGGCCCTCCCCCTATCGGGACCCTCCCCCTATCGGGGCCCTCCCCCTCTCCGGGCCCTCCCCCCCTCAGGGCCCCCCCCCTCCGGGCCCTCCCCCTCTCCGGGCCCTGTGCCTCCCGGGCCTCCCTGACGCTTCTGCGCAGACACATACACCCTGGCTCCCGTTTGTGGGGCTGCGTGACCTTGGGTACAGCTGGTGTTGCAGGACGGATGTGCTGTGGCTGCGTTTACTCAGCGGAGACCCCATCCAGTGTCCCCTGCCTCAGGATGGCAATGAACTTCTGAGGACTGGCTCAGCGATCCACTGAACACACGGCTCAGGCAGCCAGCCCGCTCTGTCAGGACCTTCATGACACCTGCAGAAATAAATCGGGGCCGGGGCGCCATAGCTGGGAGGCAGGCAGGGAGTCCCAGTCACCCCTGATTTCTTGACTGGGGGTGAGTGAAGGGAAATCCGCCCTTGGGGAGGGAGGGTTGTGGTCGGTGGGTGTAAGGGGCTGGGATTTGATTTCTGGGAGCCGAGAAGAGGCAGGGGTGTGTCTAGTCACCGTTCTGGCTCTTTCTACGAGCACAGAGCTCGGCGCTCAGACATTTTCCCAGCTGACATCTTGGTGGCCACCCCATTAACTCATTTTGAAAACTATGAAGTGCCTTCCAGCCGTATGAGACGGTGACGACATGGACCATCCTCCCCCCTCGGTCAAGAGCCTCCAGGCTTCCCCTTGGCCCGTCCGAACCTCTGAGGTCTGAGTCCACCCATCCAAGCAGCGAGGGTGATCCTCGTGGGCCAGGGGCCAAGTGGCCTGCTGCCGAGTCACTAAGTGCGGGGGACATCCTGGGTCTCCCAGAGTAACTGTGTCTCAGGGGGTCATTGCCTTGAAACACACATCTCATTGAAAAAAATGAAGAATGATATGAGAGCTATTTGACTATTGCCGACAAAATGGCGTTCAGGTCAGCCAGAAAGTAAACCAGTGAATTCAGTGTAAGTCGATTGAAAACTCACTTCCCCGAAGAGGCTGGTAAGACGGTGGTGTATGTTTTCATTTAATTTTCTCAGGGGCTTTCCTGCTCCCAGCTTTATAATCATGGGAGGATGTGTGTGTGTGTGTGTGCACGCATACATGCACACGTGTGTGTGGGTGCAGATATATGAGCGTGTGTGCATGCATGTATACACACATGTCAGGGCACATAGATATGATCGTGTGTGCATAGACCCGTGCACACATTCGTGTGCGTGCATGTGTGTGTGTGTGTGTGCAGGAGAGAGAACAGGCAGCATGGAGCAGCAAGATGCTGAGACGCCGGCTGGAACGTGGCAGGCTGCTGGCCTCGGGGCTGGAATTTTCCGTGGCAGGAAATAAATCTCCTCTGAGAGGTAGCGGGCGCAGGGGGACATGAGTGAGGTGCCACGTCAGCTCGGTGTTTACTGCACAGAGAGAATATTTACAGCTCCGTGTCGGGTGTGAAATGTGGCTCTCCCAAATCCCACGAAGGTCACTGGAATGTCAGGAGAATTTATGGGTGTTTTATGGCACGTCTGGGCTGGCAAGCGAGGCGACAGTATTCTGTACCTCTGTACCCAGTGCAGAGACCCCCGAAGAGAGAGCAAGGGAGCAGCCGGCCGAGCACCAGCCCCCCAAACATGCTCATTTGTGCCGCGTGATTCTGCTCGTGCGTGTGCGTGTAGAACATATGTTACGCTGAGGCTGGGGAGGGGAGGTTAAAACGTGCGGACGGGGAGAACAATCAGAAGAACCATGAATCACGATCCTGTTTCTGCTTCCACGTCGGGGCTAATTATTTCTTGGTTTTACATAAGAGATTCTGCATGAATTAAAGCCAGGAAGGTCCCGGGTAGATGAGCGTTCTAGGTTGCAGAGTCTCGGCGCTGGCTGAACATGTGTGCGTGTGTGATCCGAATGACTGGGGGGCACTCTTTTGAACGTCTGCACTTGTGCCTTGAGCGGGAACAGAGCTGGGCTCTGTCTTCGGTGGTGACAAGATGCCTCACACCCCCGAGCCTGGCAGCTGCGCACTCAGTTGCTTCACAGGGTTCTGCCTCCCGGGGCCATAGGTTGGCACAGTGCAGACAGTGGTGCAGATCCTCTTGAACTTGGTCCTGTGTTTATTCGTCCCGTGGCTCCCCACATCCCCAGTGGAGGGCAGCCTAGGTCACGGGTCTGTGGCGTGGAGGCCACAGGTGAGACAGTAAGAGGAGGTGCCAGGGCGTGCTCATCTCGTCGGGGAAGAGCCGTGTCGCCAAGACGCGGGCAAGGCTTCCTGATGCCCCTCACAGCTCCGTCCCCCGGCCCTCTCGGCCCTGTGACGGTGGGCATGTCCTGTCCGTCTCTGCAGCCCCTGCACCATCCGTAAGCGCGTGTTCTGGTTTTTATTTTTCCCCCAGAGAGACGCAGAAGAAACAGTCTTGAAAGCGTTCTGTGGGGGAAAAGTCGCAGAGTTGGAATGAAACACTGTGATGATATGAGATAGGAAGCCGCTCTCTTGACAGGCCCTGACAGCCTCTTGCTCCAGAAAACAGCATTTACGATGTCAGTCCCAGAACGGGGCGGGGGATGCCTGAATTAAAGCAGTTACAGCCGATAGCACAACAGAGATTCCCCGCTGTCAGTCATCCTTCCCAGTCCCGGGGCTGGAGCTTCGCCAGGGGCGGGAGGCAGCAAGTCGTGCTTGCTGCAGCCCTGACCTTCTCCGGAAGCCAGGGCACACACAGAGGCCTTGTGTGTGGGGACGGGGACCTGCAGCGCCAAGCGTCTGCTGGACGGGGTGATGCTCACGGTCACCCTGCACCGTGTCCTCCCTGGTCAGCCGTTCTGACTGAAATGGCCCATTGTTTTCATGACACCACCACGACTCCCAAAGCCACCGCGTGTGTCCCCTTGTCCCTTGTGGACGTCTGGGTTTGAAATGACAAACAGTCCAGGTTCAATGTCCTGATGAGCAGAGAACCTTCTCTGCCCGTGGGCTGGTCCCTACTGGTTCACTCCTGTTTCTTAGGTTAGAATTCTTCCCAGAAGAAGACGCCCCCTCGGGAGCACCCCCGGGAGCCCAGGACCCGGCCGAGAGGTTCCGAGCGTGTTCCACGCGTGTGGGTGTTTGTCGAGGGAGCGGGGTGGTTGTCCCAGCGTGCGCATGGCTTCCCGTGAACAGTGCGGCCAGTTTTCGTGGCAGAATGAACTCCACAAAGGCGTCGCTTGTCCGGGAGAGCGCGGCGGACAGTCCGCACATTACGGTCAGTTACGAGCCCGTGGCCGCGGGCAGACGGCCTCTTCCGAGCTCATCTGTAGACACGCAGCAGCTGCGTCTGTCAACCTCGCCACTTTGCCTGTGAGCCCGGTGCTGGGACCGAAGGTGGCGGGGACTGGGGAGGGCGGGGCCGGCCCTTGTGGGAAGAGCCCCGGGACACCGTGTGCGTGGGAAATGCTGGCTGGTTCTGGATCCGCGGGACTCCTGGCGCCGGGAACACGCCCGAGTGAGGTTCCCCTGGTTCTCCTGCTCCCCACGGGGGTGGTGGGCGAAGGCAGCAGCTCCCTGGGGCGTCCTGGCCCTTGCCCCGGGGGACGGAAACCCTGTCTAAGTAGCTCAGATGGCCCCACGTTGGTCTTGGATTCCAACATGGAGGGAATTGCAACCAGGTGCTGGGGTGGGAGGAAGTGGGGCTCAGGCACCCCAGTCGGAGGCAGGGAGCTGGCAGGAAGGTCATTGCTTTATATATTCAGTTGTCACAAGGCCTGTTTTAAAATATTCGCTTTCTAATTAAGAGGCAAAGTGTCCTATTTCATTGGCAGCTACGGTGGACAGAGCCCCCAGGAGGGAAGTAAATAGTCCCTGTGATCTGGGAGGTAAAGAGAATCAAAAGAGAGCAGGCGCTTCCTGCCCTCCCCACACCACTCCTGGGTCCAACGATCCATCTGTTTGTTCAGACGTTAGATCAACCACTGGCTGATCCAGTCGTTCATTGGGTCATTCGTTCATTCGTTCGTTCCACTCTTCCGTTTCTTGTGCATCGACTAATCCAGGACCCTCCTCATTCACTGTTGCAGCTGACATTCATTGAGTGGCTCTAGACCAGACAGGGACAGTGCAGAAAAGATCAAGTTCAAGATGAAAGTCATCCCCTCAGGGAGCCCCTGGAGGGTCCATTGTTCTCTGTGCCCGCTGCCTTTGTGGAAGGAATTGCATTTGGTCCTGTGGCCAAATGCAGCCGCTACTACTTTTGTCTTGTTTTAACAATTGTAATGATCTTTTTCAAATTTCTCACTTTTGGGTTCTTTGATTTTTCTCCTTTTTCCCAGTTCATTTAATTTGGCTCTTATCTTTATTATTTCCTTCCTTGCGCTCATGTTAGATTTAACTTACCCTCTTTTCTAGCTTGCTTTCTTTTTTTTTTTCCAGGTGGAAGCTTTGATCATTAGTTTGAGACACTTCTTCCTAATACTATGCTTCTTTCTAATATACTTCCTCTGTTTAAATGGATTTTTTATAGATGTCATACTAATTGTGTCTTCTTGTTTGATCCAATGTGACAACCTTTGCCTTTTCATCGGAGTGTTTAGATCTTGTCTATTCGATGGGGTTATTGATACGGCTTCAAACCTACTGTCTTGCTCTGGATTTTCTATTCATTCCATCTGTTCTTTATCTAGGACTGAATCCAGAGAGGCCACTATGAGTGCCTGTGCCCCAGGTCACCCCTCACTCCAGCCCCTTCATCTGCCAAAGGCCAACCTGAGTGAAGGACTCGGGACCCAGGATTGAGGACACTTACAACCAGTGCCGCACAGCCAAGGCGAAGTTACCTGTCCTTCCTCCTAAAGTCACTGGCTTGGACGTCCTTTAGGGGTCATGGTGGTCTGGACCCTGGGGGCATGGGGCTTTGGTTAAGGTGTCTCCAGAAGAAAGAACCCATTTAGGAAGACGAACATTCACACAGGGGGTGGGGGGAAGAGATGCAGGGTGGGGGGCTGTGGCTGCCCACCTGGTCTTGGGTTGTTGGATCACAGTGGTGATAACGGTGGTGACGATGACAGTGACAACGACAGTGACACTGAGGTTTATGGATGGCTCAGCGTGCACTACAAATGATTTCAATTAATCCTCTCGACAGATCTGTAAGGTAAATGCTTCTATCAGCCTTGCTCTGCTGGGGCAAGAGAAGGGCTGAGAGGTTCAGTAACGTGCGTATGGCACCCCTCAGCTGGTGGGAGCTGAGGCCTCAGACCCCAGCCTGCTGGCCCCCTCGGGGGGCCTCGGTCAGCCTGCCCGGACCCTCGCTTCCCAAACCTTTGGTTTTTCTCATCTGCAAAACAAGGGCCGTGGCTCTTCCGTCATTGTACAGGGGGGTCCGGCAGCAGTAATGCACCCCCCACTTTTTTTTCTGTAAGCTGGTGATCTATACGGCAGCTTTTATTACAAAATCTCATAATGTGACAGTATCGCACTCAAGCACATGATACTACTTTAAAAAAAAAGGAGGGGGGGGTTGCTTCTACCAGACCCTGTATGTTTGAGGCCTGAGATTATACAAATGTAGCCACTTAACAGACAGCGGCTCTCTCTGCCTCCTCCCTGCAAGAACAGAGTAAGGGACGTAAGCTGAACACGTGCGTTTGCCTTTTCTTCTCCTGAGGATGGAAGTGTGGAGGGAGACGCTTCGATAACGTTTTTGTTCTTTTAATTTTACCCCTTTGAGTGTGGCCAAAGCCAGTGCTCTGAGTGGGGTAAAACAAAACAAGACAAGACACCCCAGGGCTCGCGTTGTGTGGGAGTTACAGGTCTTCCTTCCAATAGATTTACGATTTTGGCAACATCACATAAATTGTCTTGGAGCCAGCAGCTTGTAAGCGGCCAGGTGCCACCAGTGCTTCTGTGTCTTATCTCACCTCATCTTATCACTCGCAGAAAGACCGCTGAGCACGAGATCTGGCCCCTTACATCCGTGCCGTGCAGATGGGATTGATAACTAGAGGCCCGGTGTTGTGCGGATCTCCAGAATTTTCTCATCGTGCGTAACCGACATTTTGGACCCTCGCCTGCCCCTAGCCTCTGACAACCCGCACGCCGTTTTTTGCTTCTGTGAGCTCTCTCTCGTGTGTGGAATCCTGCAGTATTTGGGCAGTTTGTTGCACTTAGTGTAACTTCCTCAGGAGTCATCCTTGATGGCAGGATTTCCTTTTTATTTTTTTTAAAGGTTTTCTTGTTTTTGTTAAGATCAATTTTATCGTCTGAGAGAAGGTGGGAGAGAGAGAGAAAGGGGAGGGCCCAGAGCAGTCTCCATAGTTGTATGTCATTAGTTGTGACATGGTTTCATTCCACACAGGTGGCTGTGGGGCCACTCAGGGCGGGAACTGAACTGGGGTCTCCCACCTGCGAGGTGAGGACCTTCGCTGCTCAGCCATCCTGGTGGTTCCCAGTTGCGCCACAGGTCAGCATATGGGTTTGCACAGGTTGGGGCTGGGATTCGATCCCCGGACCTCATGACTGGGAGGCAAGTGCTCAACTGCTGAGCTATCCTGGCATTCCCTCCTTCTTTCGTTGTTTTTAAGGCTGAGTGATGTTCTATTGTAGGTATGGGCCACATTCTTTTTAAGCATTCATCTAGACATTTCTCCAAAGACATACGAATGCCAACAGACATATGAAAAAACACTCAGCATCACTAGTCACCAGGGAAACCACCGTGACGAGATGTCACCATGCCCATCGGGATGGCTACTGTCAAAACCAGTGCTGGTGACAAGGTGGGGACATCGGAATCCTTGGCCCTAGGATGGGAAATGGTGCAGCCACTGCAGAAAACAGTGTGAGGTTCCTCAAAAGACGAAAAGCTGAGCTACCACAGGACCCAGCCCCACCTTAAAAGATGCTCTGTGGTCCTTCCTCCCTCCTGTCCTGGTCCCGGGTCCCGCAGCCGATGACACGCAGAGGCCAAGAGGTGTTTTCTGAACCTGGACTATACTCGTATGAAAGCAAGGCCACCTGTGGGACAAGCGGCCCAGGTGGGTCCTGCGTCCTCATGGTGGGGACCCCACCGAACCTCGCTCCCTTCTCATGCCCCTCCTACCCCTGTTACGTCCCAGTGGACACCGGCCCCGTTTGGAGCTGGGCCACCCTTCAGCGCTCACGCCACGTGTGTCTGCTCCCCTCATCATTCCAGGACCACCATGCGGCGCCAGCCTGGCCTTCTCCAGGCTCCGTGGGGATCTAGCTCTGGCCCTTCTTCTGCTCCCTGGGCAGTGGGCTCCGGGCTGAGCAGGTATCAGTGCTCCTCACTCGCAGGCCTGATGAATTGGCTGAATGAATTAATGGGAGGCTCATTTTCCCTGCGTGGGTGGGGAAGCCGAGCCCCCTGACGTGTGGGGGCGGCCCCCCAGGATGGGACCCATTAAATGGGGAGGGAGGGCGCGAGGAGGGACTCACGCTGCCTGGGCTACATAAGGAGGCTGACACCCAGGGAGCGGCCCTGCGGCTAATTGTCCCCGTGCATTAATCATGCGCGCTGCCGGGGGCTGCCCATCAGCGTGCGGTAATTACCCGGGAGGGGAGGCTGCTCTGTCATCTTGGTCGTTACCGTTTCTGTGAAACGGAGATGGAAAGAGTGAGGAAAAGACTCCCCGCGTCCTGGGGCCATCCCCCTTGGTTCCTGCCCAGCACCCGCGTCTCCCCCACCCACGGGGGAGCGGCCCCAACACCAAGAGGGGCCCTGCGTCCAGCTCTGTTTCTCGGAGAAACAGGGGTGGAGCCCACACTTCCTGTGACAGTGGCCACAAGGGTCCTGACCCCCAGGCCCAAGCCCTCCCCGAAGCCTTGCGCGGGCTGGATATGGAAGCTCCCCGCGTGGGTCTAACGTGAAGCCAGGCTGCAGTTCAAGGCCGTTCTCGGGTCCTCTTCCCTGTGGATGCCGCCTGCACTGTCCTCACCGCCGGCGCTCTCAGCCCTGCGGGGTTGCCCCTGCAGGGGTGTTTCCTCGGGCCCTCAACGCCACCCTTGACCCCCGGCTGAAATGCAAAGGACCGCTTCCAGTCCGTCCCACTTGGTCCTTCAGCTGCGCGTGGCAGGCTGCATCCGTCTGTCCCGCTGCCGTCTAAGCGTGTGCAGACAGACTCAGCGTGTGGACAGCCAGGGCCTGGCGTTGGGCCTCCGTTCCCCCGCCCACGCTTCCTGACTCTGGGTCAGTCACATAACAACCCGGAGCCTCTGTTTCCTCATCTGTGAACCCCGAAGAGTCACCCAGCCTTTTTTGTGGAGGGCCTACGACGTGCCACACGGTTCCAACCCGTCTTCCCATGGCTCCCCACCACAGCCCTAGGGGACAACGCATGACATTCACAGCTGTCACCAGCACAGGGGTCCTGCCCCATCCTTTCGAGTCAGACCTGTGAGATGACTCAGGCCGTGGCCTCAGACCCGTCTCTGTCTGCTGTGTGTGGTGCGGGAGGGTCCTGTCACCTTGAATAACGCCCCCCCCAGCACCAGGGACATGGAGGCGCTCCAGCACACCGGCTCTTTATGCATCACCCCCTGCCGTGTAGACGTGGGCCTCACGCTACCCTGGAGAAGACTAAAGGAGGTAACGGAGGTCCAGGCCTCAGGACCCTCTGCCCACACTGACGCTGCCCCGCCCCAGCATCTCTGAGACCCGGGGGGAGGGGAACCATGACGGGGGTCCAGGAGGCCGAGCGCCTGCCTGCACCCCTGCCCTGTGTGAACAAGCAGAGTCCACTCGGGACACCTCCAGGCGGTGCAGGCGGCTTGGTGCCCGGGGTGTCCCGGGGGGACAGAAACTGCAGTGACACTACTCGAGTCGCATTGGGAGAGAGAACCTGCAGCGCCGTGGATCCCCACGTGGACTTCTCTTTGAGTGGGTGGTGGGCCCCCTGGGAGCAGGGTGCAATGCCAACAAGACATCAGCCAGGATGACAGGCAGGGCCCCCCTCCATCCTCACCCCTAAACCCCGGGCCCGCCGGGGGATGGCACGCTCTGCCCAGGGCAGGGGCCCCTTTAGAAGCACTAGCTTTCTTCCTGAGGGAGTAACGCGTGCAGAACAGAAGGACTGAAACGCTCAGCAGAGGCGCTGGCCGGAGGTCTTCTCCCCACAGGGCCCCAGGCCTCTGGGTCCTCCTCGGAAGCAGCTAGTAAGGATTGCGCGCACCCTCCCGGAGACTCTGTGGACACGTAGTCCCGGCCTCTGTGCATCTTTACGTTACTACACAGTCGTCCTTCCTTTCCAAACAACACACATCTGGCATCTCAATCTCCGCACATTTGGGCCCCCTCAACCTTTTTCCTGGGCGTGTAGTATTCCACAGTCTGGAGAGATCCAGGTTTATAGAACCACTGGCCAGGGTTTGGGCATTTCACAGCACTTTGCAGCGTTCTGCAGTGTTTTGCTTGTGTAGATGCTGCTGCAGTGAATGTTCTCCCATGCACGTCCAGATACGCCTCTATGTAGATAATTCCGAAAGGCCAGACAGAATTCATTATTGCTCTGGAGGTCCTGGCAGATAGAAAGCAGAGGCACGCAAATTAGAAAGGACAAGACAGATATGTCATTACTTGCAGACTATGGAATCTCCTACTGAGACTATCCGACACAATCAGCTGACAAATTCTGAGAGCTCATCGGAGAATTCAGCAATATGACCATAAAAAACAACTGTCTTCCCACCCTCCAGCAGGAACCAACTAGGAAACAGAATAGGGGGGAGAGTGTGGGATTTGGGTACTCATGTGCTCAGGAGTAGTGGTTCTCAAACTTTAGGCTCTTCCACATCTCCTGGGGGGCTTAAGGCCCAGATTTCTGGGCCCCGCCCCCTGTTTCCTATGCAGCAGGACCTGGGTGTTGCCTGGGAATCTGCATTTCGACAAATCCCAGGTGATGAGTAGCGGGGACCTCCTTCCCCCCCCCCGCCCCCAGGGGTGTGTGAGGGAACCAGCCCCCACCCCGCTTCTTTACCAACAACTCTGTTATTTTGCCATCGGGTGGGTGGGACATCTCACGCGATTGTTTCCCTTTGTTTCATTCATTACGGATGAGGCTGAGCATCGTCCCACACGGTGGGCCTTGGCCTTGATTTTCACGGGGTGATGGGTGATGGGGGCGCTCACATCAGCAGATGGCAGTGCCATCTCCCGCAGAGGCCTGCCCACGCCTCCAGCCCCTCCTCTCCCTCTCCGGAGAGAAGGGAGGTAAGAGGCCTGCAGAAGCCAGGAAGCCGGTCCTCACCGCCCTCAAGCACTTTCCAACACGGAACCCCCTTCTTGAGCCAAGAACTTGAGTCGAGCGAACCTACTGTGTGAAGCCGCAATGTCTTCACTGGAGGCGCACAGTGAGGCCAGAGAGGCAAGCGGCTGAACTGTATCACGTCAGCCAGGGTCTTTATTCCGTCTCTGAGGCGACGCGGTGACACTCAGGAAATAGGAAGATGGAGGGAGGAGGCCGGAGAGCCGCCCCGTGCGAGGTGGGGCTTTGCACGCCGCCCGCGTCCTCGCAGGCTTGTTAATAAAGACGCAGCGCCGGGCAACCCGGTGTTTCTGCTTCAGCCGGTGGTCTAGCTCCACAGCATGTGACTGGTGTCATATTGCATTTTCAGGTCCGATGAAGCCGCGGAAATGTAAGCATTTTATGCAAATGTGTTGTGGCCG
This sequence comes from Craseonycteris thonglongyai, assembly GCA_004027555.1. Classification (NCBI taxonomy): domain Eukaryota; kingdom Metazoa; phylum Chordata; class Mammalia; order Chiroptera; family Craseonycteridae; genus Craseonycteris; species Craseonycteris thonglongyai. The sequence goes on from PVKE010001888.1 coordinate 13,616, forward strand.
AAAGAACAGCCTGTCGTATACCATACATCTTAAGGTCACCGGAGCCCTTGTTACGCCTCCGTTTTAACATGTCCTGATCGAAGGCAATTATTTTGGACCAACAAGCTGCCCCTTGCGGAAGTGAGTCTCTGCCTGAGGCCACAGCCTGTTCACGGGTGCAGATTTAGGGCTGTGGTGACAGTCCAGCCCAGGTGGCTGTGAATGTGGCCGTGGAAGACGATGAAGGCCCGCCCGCTCCCCACGCACGCACCTGCCCGTCTTTCTGGGAGTCAGGATCATGTCAGGGACGAGGGGGAGGGCTTTGGACAAAGGCTGTGCGGCTTGTGACACCTGCCACCTGCCACCTGGATGACTTGGGCCATGCGCCTTACCCTGTCTCTGCTCCATTTGTTACGGGACAGAATAAAGAGCAACACTGGAGCAGAAAGGGGGCCTGTTCCCCCTCACCAGCGCCCCCCACAGACCCCTTCCCATCCTCAGACCGTCTTCACTGAGCAGAGCAGACACTCCAGCCCCCAGTGGAGACATTTAGAGGGGCAGGCGGGCAGGAAGGAGGTTCCAGTGGTGCAGGCGCTGACTACCGCTGCAGTTTTTAAACTGCCTGAACCTGAAGCAGGATTTGCAGAGCAATCCGGAAACATGGCCCTTTCTCTGCGGGGGACCGTATTCCTTCCCTCCCTCCCTCCTCCCTCCCTCCCTCCCTCCCTCGCCCCTCCCTCCCTCCCTCCTCCTTTTCTTCCTTTCTATTCTCTCTCCCTTCTTTCTTCCTTTCTTTTTCTTTCCTTCTTTCTCTCCTCTCTCTTCTTCTTTCTTTCCTTCCTTTGCTTCTTTCTTTTCTCATTTTTCCTTCCCTTCCCTTTCTTTCTTACTGTCCTTTGTAATCTGTATATTAAGGAGACGTTCATACATTTCAAGAATTGCTTAAATTCTGATAACCAGACTTAAACTTGTGAACATGACTTTTAAACATACAGTTGGAATCATTAGTCATAACCTGCTGTACTACCAACAGTAAGTGACAGTTACTTTGGAGTATAAGTTAAAAACACCTTCCTATCTCATCCAAGCAAATTGCTTCTCCATGTAAAGGTCTCAGCACGCTAACTTCCAAGGTCGCCTGCTCCCAAAGTCACGACTCTGAGGCTTCAGACACACTGATATTTTTGATTTCCTGTTTTAAAACTCTGCCTGTAGGGGAAGCTGGGATGGCTCAGCGCGTTAAGCGCTCGCTTTGCAGCCCCGGAGCCCGAGGATCGAATCCCGGCCCCGGCCCGTGCAGACCCATATCCTGAGCTGGGGTGTTGCCCCCAGTTCAGTTCTTGCCGGTGCCTATGCGGGAGGCTCCCGGCCCAGTTCCTGCCCTGCGCAGCCCTGTGCCCACCTGTGGAGTGAAACCATGTGGAAAACTAATGTCAACTATGGAGACTGCTCTGGGCCCTCCCCCTTCTCTCTGTTTCTCTCTGTCAAAAATAAAATAAAAATAAATCTTTAAAAACAAACAAAGAAACTCTGCCTGCAGCCCACAGAGCTGATGCCGTGACCCAGCAGAGGTTCCTGTGGGTAGGAGGGAGCGCTTCCAACAGCCATGTGGGCAGAGTCCAGGCTGGGCTCAGCGGGTGGTCACGTGGGCACAATCCAGGCTGGGCTCAGCGGGTGGTCACGTGGGCACAATCCAGGCTGGGCTCAGCGGGTGGTCACGTGGGCACAATCCAGGCTGGGCTCAGCCGGGGGTCACGTGGGCACAATCCAGGCTGGGCTCAGCGGGTGGTCACGTGGGCACAATCCAGGCTGGGCTCAGCCGGGGGTCACGTGGGCAGAACCCGCCTGGGGCTCATTCCATGTACAGGCACAGTGGTCACTGGTACAGGTTGAATCCACTTCCAGTGTCTTCTCCCAACCTCCCAGGCACCCTTGCCCACCCTTGGCCGGCCTCTTGGGCAGCCCTTGGGCGTTGGAACTTCAGGGTATTTTTCCAGTAGCGGAAAGTAGAGGTGTGGTGGGTGCACAAGACAGAACATTACTCAGCCACGCAAAGGCGTGAAGCACGCGTACACGCTACAATGTGGACGAACCTGGAAGACATCGTGTTGAGTGACAGTGACCACACTGCCCCTTCCTCTCCAGGGACCAGCCCCATCTCCCCCCTTCTTCCTGTTCCAGGTCCCCCCACCTCCCCCACAGAGAGGCAGGGGACGCCCCCTGGGAAACCAGGAAAAGCAGACAGGTGTGGGGGATTCAAGCTGGAAGGAGCCATGGCCGCCCCCCTCGATTGTCTCGGGGGACACTGGGACTCAGAGCGGGGACGTGACCCGTCCCAGGGCTGAGTCCCAGGGGTGCTGGCACCCCTCCCCCTGCTGTGTGTGCGTAATCAGGGTGACCGGGTATCCACCACCATCCAGTGGATGCATTTGGAGCTTCACATTGCTGAGACTTCGTATCGACCACGCGTCTTCCATGTGCACGTGCGGGGCTGGGGCGGGCAGGGGGTGGGGCAGTTGGAAGTCTCAGTGTGAGAGAGAAGGACATAGACCAGAGGGCTGCCCCCGGGAGGGGCTCAGGTGGCAACAGACGGTGGGCACCTGGAGGGCTACCTGGACCGGACCCGGGACCGCGAGGGAAGAGCCAGCGGGCACTGGAGGTCGCGTCCGGGGACCGCCGAGGCCAGCGTGGCCGCACGCTCAGTGGACGCTGGTCGGATCATCTGAGCGGAGGGGTTGGGGCCGCAGGGGGGTGTCGGGGGCCCTGTCCTTCGTCGCTTTTGAAGGAGCACCTCTCAGGCGGCTGCCCTTCGGCCTGGGGCGGTGCCTCTGGGCTGCTCCCACCCTGGGAGGTGGGGGCTGGACGAGGTGGCCCCGGAGCAGGGGAGGCAGCCACCCCTACCCCTCGCCCAGAGGAGGGCAGGCAGAGAAGGCTGCGGCTGACCTAGAAGCTTCTCTTTTCTCTGCCCAGAGTTCACACCCAGTGGTTTCCTGCGGTCACCCTTAGGCAGCCTGCCTGGGGGAGGGGAGGAGGCTGTGCTAGGGTCCTGGGGCCACCAGAGCCAAGGACCCAGGCGGCTGCAAACACCACTCATGCAGTTGCTCCCAGGTCTGTAAGCGAAGCAGAAATGAAGGTGCCTGAGAGGGGGTCTCCCCCGGGGGCCTCCCGGCCTCTGCTGGTGGCCGGCAACCCCTGGCCTTCACCGGCTTGTGGCCGCTCGCTGTCTGCCTCTGCCTTCATGTTACCCCTTCTCTGCGTCTCTGTCTCCTTTGTCCCTTATAAGGACACGTGTCACCCTAAATCCAGGATGATCTTTTCTTTATCCTCACCTCAGTAATATCTGCAAAGACCCTTATTCCAAATGAGCAATTTTCAGGTTCTGGGGGGGTGTGAATTTGGGGGTGAACAATTGTAGCCACTACAGCAGGAGGGGGAATGAGGCCGCCGGGGAGAGGCATGGTCCCCAGGGGAGAACGGGGCACCCCGTGTGTCTGCAGCAGGAGTGGCCCGCAGGGCGGGGCAGGGTCCAAAGGGCAGAGGGGAGGGAGCCCCCCAGCACAGCTGGCTGAGCGCCCCCTTCTGGAACCTCCTGCCCTCCCCCATTGACCCCCTCGCCCCTGCTTGGGGAGCTGACAGTGACACCTTTACATTTAATCACGTTATTAAGAATAGATGATTCGGGAGCAGAGACAAATGCTGCTCAGGAAGGTGATCGGGCAACAGAGAACAAAGGCTCAGCGACACCCTGGGAGCGGCAGGGGGGGCCGGGGGGCCAGGCCCAGAGGAGGCTGGGCCTCCCCTTCCCTCCCCGGAATCGCACCCCGGTTTGATATGCAAAGGTGGAGAGGCCGGCAGGGGGGCGCCTGCCGTGGCTTGCGGCGGCATTTCAAACAAAGAGCGCACAACAAAGGGCCCCGGTCCCGCTGCCAGAGCTCAGCGCTGGGAACGACTCCCCGGCGAGGGGGCGCCGGTGACCTTGGACTTGAACGCTGCGAAGTGAACAGGCGGTGGCGGAAGACGGAACAAAAGGATGCTGGCGATCACCGTTATTTAATAGAATGGTCTTAAACGGTTGGGAGGGGGAATTAGGCGGCAGAGAATTGTTTTTATTCCAGGAGGTGTAAGGAAGGTGTAATGGAGGGGAAAACGTGGGGGCGGGGCAGGGGAGGCTGGGGAGGTTCCTGCGATGACGATGACGGGGAGTCAGGCAGCAGGGGATCAACAAGAAACGCTCCCTCCCTCCCTGGAGGTTCCGCCTCAGCCCTAAGGAGCAGGTGGGTGCCAGGGAGGGGCTGAGCTGAGAGGGGCAGGGGCTTTGGGGACAGTGGTCAGGGAGGGGACACAGCTGTCCGTGCCTGTGGGAGCTGGGGTATGGCGGGGCTGCCACGTCCCCTGGCCCGGGGGGTAGGCTGCCAGGAAAGCTGGGCCTCCCACTCAAGGAAGCTTGCCGCAGGGTGTGTGTGCGCGTGCGTGCACACGCGTGCCTTGGGGTCAGTGTGGACCAGGGCTGAGGGAACAAGCTGGTGGGAGGCAGAGGGCTGTGGGGCTCTTTCAGTCCATTCCTGAGACGTGGTCAGTGCCCCCTCGTGCAGGTCGCCAGAGGGGCCAGCCCTGAGCTTTGGCAGCAGGCGGACGGTGGGCATGGAGGGAGGAGGCTGCTGGACCACCTGGCTGCCCACCGAGGCCGAGGGCGGAGTGAGTGTGGGTTCAGCGTCACCTCCGTGCCAGACGGGCACGGCTTCCCGGAGCCAGTGCAGGCCACCCCTGCTGACGACCCGGAAGCCCAGCCCTTCTCTCACAGGACTCCCCGTTTCACTTGGTGGCCCTTTTCTTCGAGTGTCTGAATGTCCGGCCCGACTAAGCGGGTATCTGCTAGCTGGTCCTCAGGCCCCTGCAAGTCAGAATGATGTGCTTCTCCCGGAACGGGCCAGAAGCTTGGCAGCTGGGGAGGCAGGGGGCAATGGCTCCGGCGAGCTTCAGAGCCAGGTGGGCGTGGGGGGCAGCCGCTCTGCCCTGGCAGCAGGCCAGACAAGAACCCCCATTTCCTGCCTCGGGGGGCAGCCATCCAGAACACGTTTCAGTAGACAGAGTTTCCTCATTTCACACGAGCTGCTCAGCCCACTCACGCCCCGAGGTCCGGAAACGAGAAGAGCCGGAGACGGGCAGAGGGTGCCAAGCCCGGTGGAGCGCCCGGACCTGCGGAGGCAAACCCGGTGGGGGCAGGTGTCTGTGGTTTAACAGACGGGGCCCCAGCCCAGCCCCGGGCTCAGGATGGGGCCCAGGACCCTCTTCTGGAGACACTTGGCTCCAGCGTGTGGGCTGGGACCCCGGGGCTCACCTCCCCACAGCAGGAGGGGCAGCTGCTGGTCTTTCTCCTCCACCTCACCCCACAGTGAACCCCAAGTGGGGAGACAGGAGGGGAGTGTGTGGGCTCCCAGGGCCCAGGGAATTTGCCTGCGAATGGGCTGGAGTTGAGCTCTGGGAGACCAGGACGCACGCCCGGGGGCCTGAGGGGCTCGGTGCCTTTGGGTGGCTGGGGAGGTGGCAGTGTGGCTTTGTTGGAGTCAAGGGACTGGGACCAGCCCTGCCACCTACTTGAAGCGGGGCCTTGGGCCTCAGTCTTCTCTTCTGCAAAACGGGTGAGGACAGGACCCAGCCTGGGGTAACTGTCAGAATGGGGTGAAGTGAGGTGGGGGCAGGGCCCTGCAGGCTACGGCAGTCCTGTCACTGCCCCCTTTCCCAGAATCCGTACCGGAACCGACCCGGTGATCAGGGCTGGAGGGGGAGGGGGCGGTTCCAGGGGCTTAACCAGAGGGGGAGGGGGCCTATGTTTCCAGCTACAGAACAGACACTGCAGCCTAAACAGCCCTGCATTTCCTTCTCTGTCTGTCTCTGTGTGTCTCGCTGTGTCTCTCTGTCTCTGTCTGTCTGTCACACTCTGTCTCTCACTATCTCTGTCTCTCTGTCTCTCTCCTCCTTCTCTCCCGGCCCAATGCCCCCAGGACATGTTTCTAAAGCTGTTGGTGAGGCTGTGACCTCACTATTATTGGGTCCTGTAGCTGCTGCCTTGGTAATTGTCTGTCCCCAGGAGAGACGTTCCCTCTGCCGCCCGGTCGTGTGCCCGGCCGCTGTGTGTGCGCGTTCCCTCCTGTGGGGAAATGCTTCTCATCTAGCTTCTGTCCTTCATGCTGTCACTTAAACTTATTTCCTGTTCTGCTTGTAGCTCTCATTCATTTCTCTACCTAACAGACTGATCAACGGCAAATGGCCTTTATTCATGTCCGAATTCTGTCTCCTTCCTGTTGCAAAGGGGCCCCAGCCCCCCCGGGTCTGCAGCTCAGGGACCTTGGGTGACGCCCGCAGCTGGGCTGTCCCCTGGCCCTGGCAGGACGCAGGGCCTGCTCCGGAGCCAGCGCTCCTCCTTCCCCTCACTCCGCGTCATTACTGAGAAACGATGCGGCGCTCGGAGCCTCAAGGCCCCGGCTTTGGGAAGATTGCGCGTGACACTGTGCATATGGATCCGGTAATTAATAAAGGCCCCGACTCCCGCCCCCAGAGCGTGAAGAGGGCGAGGCTGGCGCTGTAATTCCAGATAATTAAAGAGCCATCGAGTTCGCTCACGCGGCTGTTGTGGTGAGCCCTGCCCAGCCCCCTCCATCCTCCACACCTCGCTGCAAACCGGGGCCCGGCTGCCAGCCACGTAATTGGCAGCGGCCACAGCTGCAGACCGCAGCTCACGGAAGGGGGCGGAGCACGCTGTCCCCAACGGGAGGCGCTGGCTGCCATGGCCCCCCAGGTCCGCCTGCCTCTCTCTGTCCACTCCCAGTGTGGGTGCCGGGGGGGTGGGGAGGGAACCCCAGCGTGGCCTCTCGGGGGGGAGCTGGGCACCATCCCCAAGCCTGGCACCTAGGAACCACACAGAGCGGAGAGGCACCAGCTGCCACCTGGGAAAAGCGAGTCACCCTGGGGCAGACCAAGGAGGGCATCGTGTCCCCACTGCAGCCGCACGAGACTGCATCTCGCCCCACCCAGGGGCAGGGTACTTCTGGGACATCTCAGGGACCTTGCCTTCCCCACAGTCCAGCCCCCTGTCCTCCTGGCCCTCTCGCAGGTCCTGGGCCTGCACCCCCCACCCCACTCTCCCGGGCCCCAGCCCCGCCTCCTCTCCCCCTTCTTCACGCAGCCAGGAGAAGCCTCTCCCGAGAACCGCACATGCGCGGCTGCCTCTGCTTCTGCCTCCTGCCTGTGAACGCCCCGTCCTCAGCCGCCGTCCCCCACCTTTCTGCGTTCTGTAAATCAGTGTCATGAGCCGCAGGAGGTCTGTGCCTGCCCAGAGAGCTGGGTCCATGGGGGGAGGACGGGAGTTAAGCCCCACACGGGGTGGGGGCAGTGAGGGGTGCCCTTGCTGACCCCTCTTCCGTGGTCCCGGCCCGGGCAGCGAGGGCCTGACCTGGCTGTGGCGCAGGGGCCACCTATCCCTGGGCTGAATCTGGGGGCTCTGATGGGTGAGCCTGGGAGGAGCTGGGCCCCACCCAGCTTGCTGCGGACATGCAGGGGGCGTGGGGTCCCCCGGAGGGGAGCAGACCGTGTTCCTAGCTCTGACGTCAGCTCTCAGAAGGCCCTGTGCAAGGGCTGCTGTGTGACCAACGATAAAGCGGGGGAGGGGGGTTCAGAGCCTCTTTCCTTGTAGCATCAGGGGGATTGGGCTTTGTGGTGCCAGCCCGGCCACACTTCAGCCACCAGGCTTCACGCCCACCCAGCACAGGACAGGGACAAGGAGGCAGCCTGGCCACCCTCGGGGAGTCTTGGGACCCCTGCTAAAGTGGAGGGCGCCAGGACGCAGGTGCCACACGTGGTTTTGATCTGAGGTGCCTGGGGTTGGCAGAGGTGGCGCCGGGCATGCACTCTGTACGCGGCCTTCCTCGTATGTATCAGTGTCGCGAGGCCGCTGTAACAAAACGCCCAGACCCATCGGGGGCTCACACAGACGTGTTTTCTCACAGCGTGTGGCCGGCGTCTCTCCCCTGCGTCCTCGCAGGGACGTCCCTCTGTGCGTGCATCCCCGTCTCCTTCCCTCGTGAGGACAGCAGTTGCGGTGCGGGGGGCCCCAGGGGCCTCGTAACTAGTCCCCTCTGTCCCCTCTGTAAAGAGCCTCTCCGCAAACAGTCACATCCTGAGGGCCTCGGGACGAGGGCTTCAACACATAAAGTCCTGAGAGAAATTCTCTCTTTTTTGTTTTTGGAGAGGGTCATAATTCATTTCATAACAACATGGATATAAAGTAATCACACATTTTTAAAAACCAGAAATGACCTTTGACCAGATTGCACGAGTTACACAAGCCATCGCTTCGCTTGTGTTGTGCATAAACCCAGTCCGGACGGCTCGGGCCCCAGTGAGCATCCAGCCTTTCTCCAGCCGCTCCAAGTTCCTTGCCCTGTTCCAGGTTCTACCCTGTCACAAAGGCTCGTAGATAAATCCCAGGTGTGGTCCCTGCCTTCAAGGACCTCAGTGACAGAAGGGGGAAGGGACACACGAGTAACAGCCCCTGCGTCCCGTCCCACGGCCCTTCTGTACACAGCAGACGAGGAGCCGCGCCCGGGAGCGGGCAGGCAGGAAGGGTCTGTGGTTCAGGCAGCGATGAGTTTTTCTGGGGGACAGTGGGGAGCTGGTGACGGGGGTTCAGGCAGGGGAGCCACAGGGCTAGTCAGTGTCTCATGATAACTTTGCTATAAACATGCGCAATGAACTCATAATTTGTCATCGTTTTCCAAAGAGTGGTCAGGGCTGTTGACCTTGGCCCCGGTCTGTGCGTGTAGGAAACTAGACAAGGAACTGAGCCCACAGGAGACAGGGGAGAGGACGGTGGGGGCGGGGGGGGCCTGCCGGGTGTCCGCTCTTCCTCAGACACGTTTCACTGTCAACCCTCCCCGACGTCCTGAGTGGGAGAGGTGGCTGTTCCATTTCACAGACGGGGCAACGGAGAGAGGCGTTAGGAGACTTGCCCCACGCCGCACAGCCAGCGCGCGGGGCAGAGCTGGGAGTCCAACCCGGGCCTTCATGAGCCCATGCGCTGCCCACACGGTGGCAACAAGCCACCTCTCTGCCCGGCTGCTTGCCAATTGCAGCTGTCCCATCTCTGCCTCGCGTCTGGGCCCAGGTGTCACTGGGACCCGTCCCAGGCACATGGAAAAGGTAGGCTCGCTTCTCCCTCCGACCCTACCTTGGGTAGCGGTGGGGTGTGTGTGTGTTGTTGCCATGGATTCTCGGTGGAGCAGACGCTCCCGCCACTGGAAACCGCATAATTGAGGTGTCAACAGAGTGATGCACACAGAGTGATGAGCGAATAATGAACGGCCTGGTGAAAAGTCACCCCGCTTCAGACCATCGCTGTAACGTGCTTCCAAAAAGCCCCGAGGTAAGGTGCCCCCCCCCCGGGCTGGAGAGCCCACACGGGGCGCAGTGGGTATTTGTATTTCCGAGGGAAAGGGGTCCCGGTGTTGGAAAATAGGAGGGACCTCTCTGGAAGCGTCCAGCAAGGTGTTTGGGACACGCACTGGTCTTAGGTTGGAGAGCCCACCTTGACGGGCTTGTGTGGAGAGGGTCAGCCCCATGGGGCTTGCAGTCCTGGGAGGGACTGAAGGCTGAGGCAGTCACAGCCAAGGTCACACTGAGGCCATGGAGCTCAAGAGACGGTCGCAGGTGCCTGGCTGGTGACTTGAATGGACTCACCCCCAGTTCACACGTTGAAGCCCTAACCTTTGGTGACTGGAGACAGGGCCTTCCCGGGAAGTCATTCAGGTGAAAGGAGGTCCTGAGGGTGGGGCCCTAAGCCAATAGGACCCCCCCAGGGAGGAAGACCATGTGAGCACACAGGCCACCCAGGAAGAGAGCCCTCTTGTTGTTTTCATTTTATTGTCAGTTGTGTGTCATTAGTGGCTGTGGGGCCGTGCGGGGCGGGAACTGAACCGGGGCCTCCGCATGGGAGGCGAGGACCGTTGCCACCCTCTTGGTGACCAGTTGCGCCGCAGTTCAGCACATGGCTTTTCACGGGCCGGGGCCGGGAATCAAACCCAGGACCTGGTGACCGTGAGGCAGGCGCTCAAACCTCTGAGCCGCCCCTTCCGTGGCGTGTTGCTACGGCAGCCAGGCCAGCGGAGGTGGGGGCAGCTACCACTGCTTCGTCTGCCCCAAGATGTCCTGGTGGCTTTGTTTTTCCATCCGCTTTATGAGGTATAATTTACACACAACAAAATTCACCCATTGTACGTGCACCTTGGATGAGTTGTGATCGATGTGAACAGTAGTGCAGCCAGGATCGGCGCGTATTTGTCACCTTGAAATGCCCTCTCCGGCCCCTCCCCCTGCCCCGGCACCAGCCCCGGGCCCGCCATCGGCTTCTCTGCCGTTTCTGAAACTCATGGGAGGGAATCGCACAGCACGTCGTGGTCCTTTGTGTCTGTCTCTGGACACCTGGGAGAGGCCCCCTGCTGCTGCGTGTGTCAGCCGTTCCGTTTCTCTTGCTGCTGAGTAATTTAGCGTTGAGTGTTCAACTCATTGACCAGTCAATGGACATGGGGTTCTATCCGGTTTGAGGCTTTTTATGAATATTCACACACAAGTTTTTGTGTGGCTATCTCTTTTCATTTCTCTTGGCAGATTATTCCAGCACCATTTATTGAAAAGATTCATTCCTTTCCCCTATTGAATTACTGGTTCCTTCACTAAAAGCCACCAGCTACACACACGGGGTCTGTTCCGGACTCCACTCTGTCACACTGATGGCATGTCCACCTTTCTGTCAATGCCACACTGTCTGCATTACAGTGGCTTTAGGATAAACCTGAAAGCCAGGTCGTGTAAATCCTCAATTTTGTTTGTTTTTCGAAATTTTGGGCTATTCTAACTGCTTACCATTTCCATGTAAATTTTACAACCAGCTTTTTCATTTACTATCTTTTAAAAAGCCTGCTGAAGTTTTGATGAGATTTCTTTGAATCTACACATCAATTTGGGAAGAATTGGGGAGTTCTGTAATATTGAGTCTTCTGATCCAGGAATGCAATATATTGCTCCATTTATTTAGTGGTTCTTTAATTTCTCTCAGCAAGATTTTATAGGTTTCAGGGTATCGGTATTGCACATATTTTAACTTGCTCCTGAGTTACTACGTTTTTCAATGTTTTTGTAAACAATATTATCTCTTCATTTTGATGTCCCGTTTTTCATTGCCTCAGTTGTCCTCAATTAGAAAAATAGGGGAAGCCAGGATGGCTCAGTGGGTTAAGCACTCACTTTGCAGCCCTGGGAGCGAGGATTGAATCCTGGCCCCGGCCCTGGCCCGTGTGGACCCATATGCTGAGCTGGGGTGTGCTTCCCATGTGGGAGGCCCCCAGTTTGGTTCCCACCCTGCGTGGCTCCCACCCACCCATGTGGAATAAAACCATGTTGAGAACTGATGATGTGCAACTATGGAGATGGCTCTGGGCCCTCCCCCTTCTCTCTGTCTCTGTCAAAAACAACAAAATAAATCTTTTAAAGAAAAAGAAAAAAGGAAACTGTCAGCAGAGTGGGCTCGGCCCCCACTCTTGGGCGGCCGGGCTGGCGAATCTGAGGTTCTGGGAGCTCCCGTAGTGTGTCCTGGGTCGTCCAGCCAGGCCCGTGTGGAGCAGGAACCTGGCCCCAGTGGGGTGGGTCCCAGGCTGTGTGCTCTAACCATTTCACAGCCCAGCTTCCTCACCCCACCCACTTAGAATGCCCCTTCCGATGAGCCAATGTTTCCATGGCCCCTGCCTCCTGTAGTGCAGAGAACTGACCCCAGGGACACACATGCCCAAGGGTCCCAGACAAGGGGAGCCTGCCACGCTCGGGGCCGTCCCAAGCAACTCGGACACCTGCCAGACTGGGGTGCGCGCCTCAGCATCCGGCAGGCCTGGGGCACAGGTTTGCAGGGCGACTGGGACGCGAAAGGGTGGGTCCCCCACAGCTGGCCCTACCCTTCCAGTGACAGTCCTCGCCGGCTGGCCTGGCAAAACAGCTGGGTCTCCAAGGCTTCCTGAGCCCTCAGCAAGGTCCAGGCCACCTTCCCTTCTCCTGGAGCAGTAGCCACCTTGCCCACTCATGGCCTCTCCTACGCACTTGCTGCCCCGGAGCTGGACGGTCAGGGCCCTGGACTCCAGAGTGTGACATTGGCCTTCATTCCGCTGAGCTGTGCGCCTGGAGCCCACCGCAAGGCCCGGCTCCATGTCATCAGCCTGGGAAAGAAAAGCGAGGGGGTCTCGTGGCCAAGGGGCCGGGAAGGCCCCGGGTATCTTCACGGCGTGATGGAGACACGCGCATTTGTAGAAAGAGGACGGTAGAGAGTGAGAAGCAGGAAGGAGCGCTCGCGAGATCCATGGCCGAAGGGCTGACGGGGGGCGTCCCGGGAAGGGCCGGCCGGGAGAGTGGGGGCCACACAGAGAAGCTGAACTCTGCAGAGACGAGCACACTGTGTTCACTGGCTGTAGAAGCCACTTGGAGCCCCTCAGATTTTCTCTACCGCCTTGTCCTCATCGGGGACGTCTCACCCCCTGATCACATGCAGGTGTGGGTGTAGGCGGGCTGTTCGGACCCGCCCTGTGTCCATTTGCACCTGGAAATCGTCACAAAGGCTGTCATCCGCATGGGAACCGAGACACAGGGGTGGGTGGGAGACCCCTGAACTGCATGGGGCAGGTCCTGGGTGGCCCAGGCCGAGGCAAAGCCCCCAGTCTGCTTGAGAGCATTGGGGGGCCTGTGGCAGGAACCCTGCGTGCACGTAGAAGCGTCGAATGAAAGGCTTGAGCCGTGTGAGTGCAGAGCCCGAGGTGTGGGATACGGGTGGGCAACCCTCCCCAGCCCGGGGCTCCAGGGACCCCTGCCACTCGCGAGCTGTTTAGAAAGCCTGGTAGTTTGGGTTGAGGGCCAGACCGCAGCCCCACACTCAGCATGAGTCTCGGCCTCGCCGAGCTTCTCCGGGGCCTCAGAGCCGGCTCCCAGACCCGGCAGGGGAAGCCAGCGGGGAGCCGGCGTTGTGCAGCCCTTGTGTGACCATTTGCATCCGCCCCGACTGGGGAACCTCTAGAAAAAAAGAAAAAGCCCCCAGATCTTCACTCTGCACCATCAGCCCTCAAGTCAAAGTCAAGACGCCTCAGGTGCATGTATTGCCATTGGGTGCTATAGATTTCCTCTTAAAAACTGAGCTGTCCCCATGGCCTCTTGCCGCAAAGACTATTTGCCAAGAGGAGCGGGTGTTGGGGCCGAGCCCCCGGGGCCTGGGTTTGGAGGGCTCATCTTTGATGGCTGCCCCGAAGGGCCTTCCCCTGGCTCGGGGGACCTTCCCCAAGAGCTAGTCTAGCTTCCCATCTGTACGCCTGGGCTCCTTCTCAGCCAGGCTGGGTAGGGAGACAGGTCCCTCTGTGCATTGCTCTGCCCCCAAGACCAGGGTCTCTGTCCCCTGAGGGTCCTCATTTGCCCTGAGGGTCTAGATTGCAGCCCCCTTGACTGGTGCCCTTGCCTTGCCAGCCCTTCTCACCACTGGCCTCTGCCCTCCCCCACCGCCCACCAGCCTCTCCTCCGCCTTCCCCCTTGTTATTGCTTGTGTTGATTTGCAT
>PVKE010001888.1:27325-39299 GCA_004027555.1 Craseonycteris thonglongyai
GGGGGGGGGGGGGGGGGGGGGTCGCCTCTGGAGGGGAGGGCGTCGCCTCTGGAGGGGAGGGCGTGTCTGGCTCCCCAACAGTGGAAAGAACAGAGGGAAGCCGAGGAGACTAGGGAGGGATGGGAGCGCCCACAGGGGGCGTCCGGAACCCTCTGGACACCGCTCTCCATCCCAGCAGAAAAGTCTGCAGCCCAAGTGTCACCCTGATTGTCCATCCTTGCGTCTCATCTCGCCGCTTCCTGCCACCCTCCCAGCTCCTTTCTGCGAAGAAAGCCACAGCATTACTTCACGTCTCAGGGCCTAGCTTCTGGGTCCAGAATCCGGAGAAACAATTCTCTAATTCCTTACACGTGTCCCGCCCGGAGCTGTTTACGAAACGCGTTGGTAGCCACACGCGTCAAGCCTGGTGAGGCTGGAGGGCGAGGTCTGGGTACTGTCCCCATTTCACACGAGCACACTGAGCTCGGGGCTGAGGGGACAGGCAGGAGTGGCGGTGGGGGAACCTGGCCTCCCCCAGCCCTGTGCGTCTCTCCGCAGCGAACCGGAAACTCATTCCCTGTTCTGAACATTTTACCTTTGAGTTGCACTAGGCTTTCTGGTTTTATTTATTTCCACGTAAGTCCTCACCTGCGTGTCCCCCGGCTCTGTGAGTTTAGGGCAGCTACCTGGACAGGCTCCGGCCACCATCTCAAACTCTGCAGTGCTCGGCCCCTGCAGCTGACTCCTGGGGGAGTGGTGAGCGCGCACCTCAAAAACCAAAGAGCCACACAGAACACCCCCCTGGAGCAGCAGCAATAAACCCACGCACAGGCGCAGAAGCGGGGCCCTGGGAAGTGAAGCCACGTTCCTGAGTGTATGTGTGCACGGTCACATACTTACACAGACACACTTGTGTGCACACAGACACGGAAACACAAGCGCAAATGCACGCACCAGGCCCCACCCGATGAGACCTGTGTGCTATTCCCAGGGCACCTGGTCCTCTGCCTCCACGCTCACACTTCTCACACCCTCCTCCCAGGAGGGACTCGCACACTTATCACACTTGGTCGTTCAATGAAGTAACCATGTGAGAGGGAGAGAAGGGGGCATGTTTTTGGGGTACAGGCAGAGTTGATGTCGGGCAGCAGAGCCGACGCAATGTGCCGAGCCCAGCGGCTTAGCTCCGGGCAGGGGTCGCCCAAGTGGCCTGTGGGCCACAGGCAGCCCCTCTGCCTGTTTCGTAGACAGTTATTGGAACCCAGCCTGCGCATTCGCTGTGTGCACTGTGCCTGCCGTCTCGCTACGAGAGCGCAGGGGACGGGGGCGGCAGCTTGCGTGGCTTGCACAGCCTAAAATATTTACGGGAATGGCTCATGTGTCCGACAGCCAGTAGGAAAGCCTCCAGATACTGGGAATATCAGCGTTCTCAGAAAGGTATTTTTTCAGAAAGAGGGCTAACTCAGCCCGAGACTAAAGGCTCTGTTCTAAACGTGTGAAACAAAATCTTAAAACATAATCCTTGAGAAAAAAAATCAAGCTCTTTTCCAAGGCACTTAATGTGAACCAGAAAAAGAATCCAAGAGTATTTAAAGGAGTAAGCATAGGAGTTAACAATATCTGGCATCTGATCAAAAATTACCAGGCATGCAGGAAACAGGCCCCACAGCTAGGAAAAAAGCAATTAATAGACATAGACCCAGCAATTACACACCTAATAAATTTGGTGGGCAAGGATATTAAAGCAGCTAGTGTAAATGTAATTTATATGTTTAAGAAAGGAAAGGAAAGCATGAACAAGATGGAGAGAAAATTAGAATATTTTTTTAAAGTAAAATATTCAGTATCTGAGATGAAAAATACTCCTGGTTGGGATTAACAACAGATTAAACAATAAACAAACAAACAAAAAAAGGAAACTGGGGGGTGGGGGATACAGATTAGACACTAAAAAAGAAAAGATAAATCCATAGGAATAGAAGATATTGAAATACAGAGTGAAAAGTAATTAGAAAGAAAATCAATAGGATCTGTATAATTGGGGTTCCAGGAAGAGCAGAGAGGGAAGGATGTAAAAAAAAAAAAATAGCTGAGAAAAAGAAATAACCCAAAATTTTCTAAACAAAATGAAATCTGTAAAGTACAGATCCAAGAAGATCAATGAAGCTTAAATAAAGAAAACCACACCAAGACACATCATAATCAAACTGTGGGAAACCAATGATTAAAAAACAAAAGCCAGAGGAAAAATGACACGTTACATATATAAGGATAATTACAGACTTCTGGTCCGATACACTGTAAGTCAGAAGACAGTGGAACCCCATCTGTTCAGTACAGAAAAGAAAAAGAAATCCCATCAACTTAGAATTCTATACCCTGTGGAAACAGTTTATTTTCTTAAGTGAAGGTGAAATAAAGACTTTCCCAGACATGCAAAAGCTTAGAGAATTATTCCCAGCAAACAAGCACTATAAGAAATTGTCATGGAAGTCCTTCAGGCAAAAGAAGTGATGAGGTGGAAATTTGGGTCTACCCAGAGGAACCAAAACACCAGAAATGGAAAATATATGCAAAATATAAAATAATAACAATTGCTTCCTTATGCTTTAAGTCCCTTTGAAAGGTAACTACTTAAAACAAAACAAAACCAAAAACAATCGTAACAATGTATCGAAGGCTTGTTTATCACCAAGGCTTTTGAAATTCATGCCTGTTGCCTGTATCAATAGTTCATTGTTTTTGTTGATGAGTAGTAGTATTCCATCCTACGGATATACTATAATTTGTTCGTTTACTAGTTGATGGAAAGCCGAGGTGTTTCCAGATTGTGGCAATAATAAATAAAGCGGCTATGAAGATTCACATACAGAGCTTTGCACAGGTCTGTTTTCTTTCTTCTTGGTAACACCTGAGGCACAGAAGTGCCGTGTTGTAGGCTAAGTGCCCGTTAACGTAAGAAGCCACCACATGGCAGCTCCATGTTGCCTTCTCCCAGCAACGTGTGAGGTTGTTTCACGGCACCCCCCAAAATGTGACATTATCAGGGCGCTTAAACTTGACAGCCCTACCCCGCACGTGACGTGCAGGTGTAACAGCTGTTTGAATGTTTTGTCGCCCTGTGGTTTCCCTCTGAATTCCCATCTCTTCCTGAGCATATTTGCCACGCATACCGGGACTGTCCGGGAAGCTTCCAGCCACGCGATGTGAGTCATAGAGGCGCTATGGCTGGGTGTTTTGGACAGCCCTCATCTGTCGTCTTCCGTGAGGTGTCTGCTCGCATCCTTTCTGCACGTGCAGGGGAGGGAGTGTCAGTCATCTTGTTACTGATGGCGCACGCGTGTGCGGTGAGCATCTACCCGTGTGACCGGGTGAGTGCTGGCTGTGGGGACAGACATGCCCCAGCTGTTGAGTCGGCAGGTGCAGGCAGGGAGAGGGGTGAGCTGACCTCCAGGCAGCTGGCTTTGCTCTCTGAGGAGCCCCGCCCAGGACCTGGCATGTGGGCACTGCATTGGACACTTGGCACCAACTCCCACCCGCCTGCCTCCGCCCTCCTTAATTAACTCAGCAGCAGCAACTGGGTTTCCCTTTGCCAACAGCAGTAGCCAGGCATGCGCCAGCCCCCGTGCAAGAGAGGAGCGGGCCCGCACAGGCCTGGCACAGACCTCTTGTCGGGGGACCACCCCCCTCAAACCTCAGGTCCCTGGGGAGCCGCTGAGTGACAGTTCCTGGGCTCTGGGATTTGCATGTTAGTTAAGTGGTGAGTTAGCTGAGTGACTGCCGGCTGGGCTGCGGGCCCTCCCAGGACTGGGGTGCTGGGAGCGATGTCTCCATCCCAGGACAGCCTGACAGTCAGCTCAAGAGGGAGGGCGGAGCCGGAGCTGGAGGGGGCGGGGCCCCTCTCCCTCCCCACCCTGCCCTCCACTCTGATGGACAGAGAAAAGCTGAGGCCCCCCCCTCCAGCTACAGGGGGGTCTCCAGGGAGTCTTTAGAGGCCTTCCAGCACTGCCAGGCTAAGCCTCTGAGACCCTCAGCGCACTGAGACACCTGGCCTGAGGTGGGTGGTCGACATGCAGATTTCCAGGCCGCAAGCTCAGCTGTCTCAACCCTGAGCTCTGGGACAGGCCCTGGCATCTGCATTTAAACCATCCCTAGGGTGACGTGGAGGCCCATGAGCCATACCCTGAGGACCCCACAGGAGATGCCCCAGCCAGGGAGCGCCGGCTGGAAGAGAATCGTGCTCCCCAGTACCAGCAGGTAGACGGAGCTCCCACAGGGGAGGGGCCCCATGGGGGCCACTCAGAGAATGAAGAGAAGACGTAGGTCCCTAGGTCACCCTTTTTCCCCACAGCCAGGACAGAGCCCTGAGGCGGATGGCACCCCAGGAGGGCCATGGGGCCCCTCCCTGACCCTGCAAGTCTACAAGGTGAGGTGGCTGCCCAAGGAGGAGGGTCCAGTCCCTGGGAGGCAGGCTGGTGCTGCTGGCCCGTGTGGCCCGGAGTCCCCACTCTGCCCGGGATGACGCAAGGCAGCCGTCTGGCCTTGGCCTGTCCCAACCCCCAGGCCCCGCAACAACCGGGGACAGATGAGTGTGGACAGCTGGACCACGGGAGGGGGGCCTCCCTCCCACCTTCTTCATGGGGTTTCTCGGTTGTCCCCGAAAACGGCCCCTGGGGGCTGTCTGCAAACTGCGGCTGAGTCATAAACACAGGGGCGTGCTCCATACGTGGAAGGCTCCCCAGCATCTGTGGAAGCGGCGTGGGGGCTGGGGCGAGGGAGGAACCATTTCGTAAACAGCCGGGGGGACAGAAGCTAGCGGGACAAGGCTGTCCCTCGCCCGCAGCGTGGCCTCCGGCTTCTCACTGCAGACCCCTTCCGGGCCCCCCTGTCCGGGGCCTCAGCTTCCGCATCTGTAAAGCACGGGGCGCTCCCCCCGCCCCGCCGTTAGCTTTGCGGTTCTTGCATCTCCTCCGGAAATGGTGTTTCTGGTGTCTGGTTCCTGGTCGGCTCCCTGCGGAGCAGGAGCCCCGTGAAGCATCCGCCTCCCAGCCTCTCGCAGGTGAGGCTCATCAATAACGACAGGAAAAAAATGTCAGGCTGCGCCTGAAGCCACCAGGGGCCCAGCAGCCTGCCACGCGCTTTGTCATAAAATATGTTGTCACCTGGGGAAGCATCATCACCGATGAACTATTTCAGGAGACAAAAACAAGAGGGGCATTGATTTCCTTCCCGCGAGGTCAGACAGCGCCGGGAAGCCTCTTGGAACTCAGGTGTCACAGCTTCTCTCCCTGGACATCCATTTAGCGCCGATGGCAGCGGCCTCTGACCCAGCAGGACACACGTCCCCATCACAGGCTCTGCTTTCCAGAGGCCAGAACCAGGCCCCGGCCTTCCCAGATGCTGGGAACCTGGGGTGACCTGGACCCAGGGGACATTTCCTCTGCGGAGTCACCCCTCCCGGAGGGATGCTGCTGACCAGTGACTTCACCATTAAGTGTGTGACACATGCAGAGGACCGGGCCAGGCTCCCTGCCCAGCACCCCAGTTTTTATGGGGGTGTCATTACACAGCTGCGGCTGTGCGTTCACTCTCTGTGAGACTGAACTCACTCTCCAGTACCCTCTCCCCTCCAGGGGCCAGAGTGCCAACCTGCTGGTGACCAGCCCCACCCTGAAGCCATCTGGGGACCTGCCAGGAGCGTCTCCTTAGCATAACAAAGACTGTCGCACGACTCAGAAAATTCCAAGAGGTTTTGAAGCTCAGCGCCAGGCACTGGGGACAAACCCCGGGTATATTCCTTCTTATACCACAGGGGCATTATCATTGTCATTTTACCAGGAACCGAGGCTGAGAGAAAGGGAGGCTCCGTCTAGCAGCTGGTCAGTGAGGACTCAGAGCTCAGACCCGCTGGGCTCCCCATGTCTGAGCTCACCCCTAAATGGACCAGTCGCCCCCCCATGAAGAGTCCATAGGACAGTGCGGAGCAAACGCTCCCAAGCGGGGTGCTGTGAAACCCCAACAAACAATCTGGACGCCAGAGTGTCTGTCTGCTCTGAGTGTCAGTTGCTTATCGGATCCGGGGTTTGCACATCCGTCCTGTGCTGCGGGTTGTGCCTTTGTCCTCTGTGGATGGTGTCTTCTGATACACCAGGGCTTTTCCTCTTCATGAAGTCTAGCTTGTCTAGGTTTTCTTGTGTTGTCTGTGCCTTGGCGGTGACGGCCAAGTCCAGCGCTGGGAAGCGTTGGCCCTGTCTTCCTGCAAGAGCATTCTCGTTTCAGCGCCTTCGTCTGGGTCTCTGATCCTTTTGGAGTTAATGTTTGTACATGGCGTCCGGTGAGGGTTCAACTTCATTCTTTTGCATGTGGACAGCCAACTGTCCCAGCATCATTTGTTGAGAAGACTGTCATTTCCCCATGGGATGGTGTTGGCGGGAAAGTCATTTGATGGTACATGGGAGGGTTTACTTATTTCTGGGCACCTCAGCCCTCTCCCGTGGTCTGTGGCTCTGTCTTTGTGCCAGTACCACGCTGGTTTGATTACTGCAGCTTTGTAGTCCCTTTTCAAGCTCAATGGAGCATCCCACTTGGATGTGCCAGGAGGGTCATGCATCCGAGATGGTCATGCATCCTTCAGGACCCTCCCAGACCTTGCCTTGTGCGTACCCTTTATAGCAAAACTGTCATCAAACGTATAGCGCTGCCCTGAGTTCTGAGAGTCACAGTCGCAAATTGTCAAACCTAGAGGGTCGTAAGAGCCCCTGAATTTGTAGTCAGGTGGCCAGAAGTGAGGGTGGCTTGGGGAGCCCTGGTTGGCATCTGAAATGAGGACAGTGGCTACGTAAATAGTTTCCTCTCTATGGTCCGGGCGGTCCGGGAAGTTCAGCCTTCTTCCCACCCTTTAGCTGTTGTAATAACACCTTTGGAGGCTAGCACCCCAGTTTTGCAAAGTGGCCTCACCCTAACCTCCCAACAGGAGTGTGAAATAAGCGGTGACCAGCACTTGTCTCCAGTGTTAACGGAGGGACCCACAGCAGTCGAAGGTGAAAGGACTTGCCCAGGGTCTCGTGGTCACTATGCAGCCATTCCTGCTGCGCCTGCAGAATCCCTGACCCTCTTCTTAGCTCCCCTGGGGCCCTCTGTGCACACAGCCCCGTTCCCCCTTTCTCTGCCCTCCCGCCCCCACCCCGAGGAACTGCTGGTCACCCCAGCCGCCCACCCTCACGACTAGGCGTGAGCAGAGCTGACGCTGGGCATCCCTCGGACCCCGTGCTCAGCCACATCGTGTTGGGAGTTTGGTTGAAATCAGCCACAACCGGAGCGTTTAACAGAAACTGGCAAAGGCCTGGGGCCCCCCCGGCCCCCCATCCAGGTCCCTTTCCCGTCTGCCTCTTCCTACAGCTTCCAGTTGTCGCCCTGGAGCTTTCTCTTGGGAGAAGTGGCTCTTTTCCTGGGCTCCTCGGAGCGGGGGCTGGGCTGCATGGTGGGGCCTGCAGGCCCCAGGGCCGCCTGCTTCCTTGGGGCCGGGCCTCCTTCCAGCCCCCTACGAGTGCCAGTCAAGCCTGCGAACGCTCCTCCTCCATTACTCAGCGAGGAGAAGGCAGATTAAAAATACATGATGGCATTTTCCAGGTCGGATCCCTCAGCAGGGCGAGGGTGTTTATCAAGTGTCCTTGTTCCCACTGTGCCACCGGGATATGAAGCTGGGCTCCCCTCCCTCTCCGCCCAGAGCCCCTCCCGGGCCCCGGCCCCCGCCTGGCCTCACCCGGGGCAGCTGCTGTCTGGGAAATGCCAGCATAGCTTCTGCCCAAGGAGGTGAGTCCTTTGTGCTTTATTGAAAGAGACAGGATCTGCTGTCACTTTCCTTTGCCCCCTGTGCTTGGAGCTTCCCTGACACGGGGGACTCGCACCTGGGCAGAGCCCCGTAGGAGCGGCGTTCGGGCTAGTTGCCTGGACGAGGGTTAGCTGTGCAGCCCCTGCTGCTTTGACATGCACCCGCTCCCTCAGGTGGGGCAATGGCCAGCCCCCCTTGCATTTCAGGGACCCTTCTCGGAGTCCCGCGCTTTCTTTGTAGAGGTGTTCCGTGCAGGGGTGGGATGGGGCGGGGGCTGTGCCCTGTTCCCATCCGGGGTTCACCTTCGCCCCAGCCCTGCCTGCTCAGACACTGCTTTCGGGGACAGTCAGGGGGCCTGGAGCAGGTGGGGGTCTTGTGGAGCAGACACCCCTTCTCCGCGTGCCACCTCCTGGAGCCGCCCACACAGGCTGGCGGGGGCCGGTGCTGCATCCCTCTGCCCAGTTCGCTGAGCAGCTGGATGCGGCTGTGTGGGCGCATTTACACCGCGGCAATGGGCAAACACCAACGCCAAGGCTTCCCCTCTTCTGGAGAGCCCGGTGGTCAGCGTTTCCCAGCCCCCTGCCCGCTGCTGAAGCTCCCACCTGAGGACCCGGGTACGGGATGAGGGACTTCAGTTCCTGCTTTGTCCTGCCCACCCTGGGCAGCCCAGGAAGGCCCAGCAGAGATGGGGACACTCTCAGAAACTGGGGCCAGGACACATGGCCATGTGGGCATCCCGGCCCAAGAGGGACAGGCAGGGCGTGGCTGTCCACCCGCCCGGCATAGCAGCAAGTCACCTGGACACGGCTGGCAGCCCGGTGCCGGCCCGGAGGAGAGAACATCCAAGGTTCCTTCCAATTAGCGGAGGCCCCGGGCGGGCTCCCAGGAGGGGCTGCCCGACAGAGTGACAGTGTCTCTAACCTCCCGCGCCTGGCCCCTCCAAATGAAAGGGGCTCTAAAGTCCAATTACGGCAGGGAACACGATGCCTCTTTAAACCAGAGAGTCTGTCTCTGCTCAAGGGATATGTGTGATTGCCTCCAGCCTCCCCGGAGCTCAAAAATTATATGCTTTCTCTCTCTGCTAAATTGCCACGTCCTCCGATCGGGGCTGAGGGGGTCCCTGCCGGAAAACCCAAGTGTCGACCTTCTTTGCAAACTCAGAGCCACTAATTGGTTTGGAAACACCGAGTGAATAGCTAAGAAGGCTTCAGGGGGATTAATGTCAAATAACGCATCCCTTGATGGTGTGGGGAGCCGGCGTGTGGGCCTAGGTGGTGGCAGGCGACATTCATTTCAGCCATGGCGCGGAAACGTCACTAGGACGCAGATTTGGGGGCGCTGTCCCCAGAGCCCAGAACCAGCCTGTGGAGCCAAAGGAGGCAGGCAGCTCCCAGCCACGCCCCGTCCCGCCCTCCAGACGGGCGGGCCCAGCACCCAGGCTGGGACTCACGAGGCCCTCTGAGACCTTGGGAGACAATGACTGTCCATGGTGCTAAGCCACTAAGTCCTGGGTGGTTCGTTACACAGTGGGAGGTAGCTAATCCACGTGGCCAGCGGTAGTGCTGTTTAATGTTAGCTATTCCGGCCACCTGTAAAGAGCTGGCCTTCAGGAGAAGAGTCCAGATCTGCCGGCATGAGCCGGATGGTCCCAGCTGTCCTTCCTGATTGCAAAAGAGCTTGGCCTTCTGGGGTTGGGGTGTCTGACTTAAAACAATAGCCAGTTGGGGAAGCTGGGATGGCTCAGTGGGTTAGGCGCTCACTTTGTAGCCCCGGGGACCGAGGATCGAATCCCGGCCCCGGCCCGTGCGGAACCATGTGCTGAACTGGGAGCTCCCCCAGTTCAGTTCTCTCTCTGTCTCTGTATCTCTCTCTCTCTCTCTCTCTGTCAAAAATAAAAATAAATAAAAATATATTAAAAAAAAATTTTTTTAATAATAGCCAGTGACTCACTGGGTGCTGGCATGTCAGGCGTCTGTGTGTCCAGGGCTTAGAACCAGTCCTTGGGTCCAGCCAACCTTGGGCGGCTCCTTCCAGCCCCAGAGGCCCGCTCCAGTGGGGCCTCACTTTTTTATGCAGCCGAGGGATGGAAAATGCATGCCTGTCTCCACGTGGCCACTTCTCCCTCCCTTTCTGCGTGATGGTGACAGCCGTGAATCTGCATTCGCCTGCTTCCTCCCTCCCTGGTCCCCGTGAGCTCTGGGGACACACAGACAGGGGCAGGTGGGGACGCAGGCTGTGCGACCTTCAGGCTCTGTGCCGTTGGCCGTGTAAAAGTCTCAAACTGTCTCCCCCAAGCAGGCCTGAGCCCCCAGCCTCGTGCCTCTGGCCCAGAAGCCGTCAGCCTGATCCCCAGAAAGCAGAGGACAAAGGTCAGTCAAGGACAGTGACCTTCCAGACTCCCAGAGCGGGGAGATGAAGCCCCCGGGGCTCCCTAGGAGGGTGGTGGGCATGTTGCAGGCCTGACCCCCTCAGGCTAACTCCAAGAGGAGGCAGCAGCTTCCTGGCACCGAGGCCACGGGCAGCCACTCCAGGGCTACCTGTGCATGTTGTCCCTGAGCCCCCGGAGCCGGGCGCCCAGGAGAGGCTGAGCAGACGAGATGGCCTATTGGGAAGGTGGGTCAGCTGGCATTGGGGTTCCCTGTACCTCCTTCAAGCTGGACGCCCCTCGAGCCCCTGTGGGAGGCTGCTGGTCCTCACTGCAGGGAGGGGGCATGCCCTGCCCTCCCGCGTGCTCTGTGCAGAGCTCATTCTGCGTGACAGTGTTGCCACTGGGACCCCTCCATGAAGGGGACCCTGAGACTCCCTAGACCTCCCCGGGGAAATACAAGCTAAACAATTGCCCCCCGCACTGCGCCGGGTCGCCCTTTGGCTAGAGGGACTGCACTGAAACGGTGGATTAAAAATAAGTACCATTAGGCCCTTCTCATTGGTCCCAGCAGACCGGCCGGGCTTCTTTCTCTCTCTCTATGCCAGCTGAGGTCACACAGCCGGCCACCCAGCCAGCTCCGGGGACTTGGCGAAAGCTGGTTGCGGCTGGTTTTACGGCCCCTGTATGATTTACACCCTCTCCCCAGCATGGGACAGACAGATACATTTTTAACCACTAGTTGTCATGTATATAGATAGGGTCCTTGAGTGTCACAGAGATCTCTCTCCAGGGGAAGGTGGGTGTTCTGGTCTTTTCTGTTAGGAGCAGGGGTGGTGAGCAGCAGATAATTGGGGATGGTTTGCACCCTAGAACCAGGGGGCCAGGGGCACAAACAAGCCCACATTGGTCTTCCTCTGCCCCTCCTTGGACATGGTGACGAACACTGCTGGGAGGTGGCCCTGTCACCCACCTCCAGTCCCACCTCCACAGCAGGCTGACCCCAGAGCTGCTTTTTCCAAAGTCACACCCGATGGGCCAGAGACAGCGGAGGGAGCAGCTTCCTTCCATGCTGACAGCGTGCTGGTCCGATGGTGCTAATGCCGGGCACTTACCTCGCTTCCTACGCCAAGCTAGGCTAACCGGGAGAGCGGAGAGCGGGGATGGGCCAGTCCAGGGAACCCCTGTGCTTAGAGCTCTCCAAGAGCCACCCTCCACGCCTCCCAGCCAACCTTAAGGGAACAGCCAAGCAGAAGACCTAGTTTCTACCTGCTCCAAAAAAGAAGTCTGCTGGTTTTCAACTCCAGCTTCCGCTCTGGTGAGCCTAGATAAGACGGTGCCATCTCCCATGGGTGTAAGGCACAGAAAAGAGAGAGGAAGGGACAAGGCGGGACCTGGGAGCTCCCTCCTCCAGAAATACCCTCCCTCCTCTGTCTGGTTCCAAACTGCACGAGCTTCAAAACCCAGCACATATGTCATGTCTTCTGTGAAGTCTTCAGGGCCCATCTGGGAACCGGGCTGGATTCCTCAGCCTCCCTGTCTTCCCACTTCCTGAATAATGGCTTTGTGTGTTACAAGTGTGGGAACAAGAATGCAATGTCGGGGAAAGCCGGGACGGCTCAGCGGGTTGAGCGCTCGCTTTGAGGCCCCAAGGACTGAGGATCGAATCCCGGCTCCGGCCCAGGCAGGACCCACATGCTGAACTGGGGAGTTCCCACAGTTCGGTTCTCTAGCTGTCTCTGTCTCTATCTCTATCTGTCAAAAGTAAAATAGAAATAAATATGCACTGAAGATAAAAT
>PVKE010001888.1:39399-91113 GCA_004027555.1 Craseonycteris thonglongyai
GGATGGATGGATGGATGGATAGGTGGGTGGATGGATGGATGGCTGGATGGATGGCTGTATGGGTGGGTGGATGGATGGATGGATGGATGGATAGGTGGGTGGATGGATGGATGGCTGGATGGATGGCTGTACGGGTAGGTGGGTGGATGGATGGATGGATGGATGGATGGATGGATGGATGGATAGATGGATGGATGAATGGATAGGTGGATGGATGGATGGATAGGTGAGTGGGTAGATGGATGGATGGATGACAGCACCCACTAAAGTTAGTTCTTAGCTTTGGCTGCCCAGTGTCAGTACATGGGAGTAGATCATCCAAACCCAAGGAGGCCCCAGGGACATTTGGGGGTCTCTCCCTCCACAGCCTGTCTGTCCCCATGCAGTGTGCTCTATTCCCCTGAAGACCATGGAAACTGACTTGACAATAGCCCAGAGGGAGCCTGTCCCTTCAAGCTGCAGCTTTCAAAACCCTTCCCCCGTCATCAGCGCCCACAAATAAAATAGTGACTATGCCTGGCAACCCCAGAGGATCAAAGCCAGCGAGAAAAAAGCAAAATCAAATTACCCGGGAAGGCAGCAGCTCCTGGAAGAAATATGGCTGGTGGAACTGAAAGCAGGAAGACTGGAGCCTGGCCCCCGCCCCTCCACACACACCCCCCAGCCCCCCACCCATCGCGGGAGGTTTAGAGCAGGAATTGCAAATGGCTGGCTGCAGCAGCCAGCCCACAAAAGGCTTTGTTTGGTCCATACTGAGTTTTCATTTTAAAATCTGGGTGCCAACATCTCAAATCACACTTTCATGTAAAAATCCAGCTTGTAAGTCCAGCTCCTCCAGAAAAGCCGGGTGCTGTGGGTGATACCAGGCTCTCTCCTCGGCGACAGCAGTCATCTGGAGCTGAGCGGGCACTGCCTTGTCGCTTCCCCCAGGTGACCCAAGGCCCCCTCACCTGTGCCTGCCTGGGCCCTGAAGGTGTGCCAGAATGCACAGCGTTCTTGGGGGACTCTGACTCCCCCAAAGCACACACTTCCAAAGCCTTCCAGTGTCCGGGGTTTGGAGGGCTCTTCCTGGCCTTTCACAGGACGGAGCCAACACGACTTCTCACCCTTCTGTCTTTCTCATGCGCCGGAATTTTCCGGGAGACCCCGGACCAGGACCAAGGTGCCAATTCCACAATCTCTCTGATTTGTCTGTGGAAAGAGAGGGGCCCAGTCCGGGCAACTGGGGTTCATTTCAGACTCGGCTGGTGTTGAGTCAAGGACTATGTGAGGCCACGTTGTGCCTCTGTTCAGTGTAAGGGACAAAAGAGAAACTGACAAGGGTCTCACCCACCACTACCCACTCCAGCAGGTGGAGCAAAGTCCCCGGTTGCCTCCCAACACTTGGGCTCCGTTTCCAGCAGGTGAAGACCCACGAGCCGAGGATGCTGCAGGTGGAAGAGTGGCTGTGGGAAGGCGGGAGGTGGGAGAGGAGAGGGCATGGCCCGCATCCCACCTGTCTGCCCACGGGTCACGCAGTGCGCTTTGTATGCGGGGAGGAGTGCCCTCCGCCAGGCCTGTTGGTTCTGGGATGGGTTTAAGGCTTGTCCAGATTGATATCCGGAATCTTTAGTGCACGTTTGTCAAGGAAGACGTGGCCATGTGCCTCCGATAGCCGGGCCTGACTTGCTCAGTAATCAAGTCACCCGCGAGGGGTTCTGAAGGCCACAGGAGTGCACTGGCATCCCCACCCCCACCCCCACTCTCCCGGGAACCCCTGGCACCCAGGAATGGCCCAGGCACAGGAAGCAAGAAAGCCATGCGGGGTGGCTGGTATGCTGCGTCACACCAACCAGCTGTGTCCCCATTGGCCGTGTTCTGTGACTCCATGTGGGGACCTTGTTCTGCTCAGTTTACACGCATTTACTTTTAAAGGACGTTCTGGTGTTGGCTGGCAGCCCAGTCGTCTCCAGCCAAGTTACAGCAGTGCAGGCTGCGTGGGCGGTTCTAGCCCCAAACCCTGTTCAGGGGCGGGGCGGCCAGAAGGCAGCAGGCCCGGCAGACGCAGGACAGCCCCCTAGCCGGCAGCCCCCCGAAGTGGCCGTGCTGCATGTTTAACAACCAGTCCCCCCCGGGGAAAACCCCCTGATTTATCGCACCTGCCGATTCCGGTGGTGAAAATGTGGCTGACTTCAGGCTACCGGTGTGCAGTCGGCTCCAGCGCGCAGGAGGAATGCAACGCTGGTGGCCACTCAGTTTCCTCATCTGTAAAGTGGGGTCATCACAACACCCCGTACAGAGCTCTGCCAGGGTTCAGTGAGCTGATGGTGGGAGGTGTGAGAACTGAGACATGCAAATACACGCCCGGCTCCTCCTCACAGCTGATCCCTTATCAGACCAGAATTTCCCAGCCTGGGTTCCTTGGACAATGGCAGCCTTCGGGAGGGATCCCCACAAAAGGATTCGGTGGCTGACACCAAGCAGAGGCCCAGGGAGAACTCCTTCTTACCCTCCAGACAGACCCCACAGGACTGAGGACAACACTCCGCCTCATGTCGACAGTGACCAAGAAGGAAGGGCTTCTCCAGCCCCGCCCCTGCGGCCCTGCCCCTGCAGCTCCGCCCTTCACCCCCTAACCAGCCGCCAGCGTGCAGCCTCCTCATCCCGGAGAAACCGGCCTTCAGCAAGTGCAGCATTAGCCCGGCCCAGTCGTCTTGTTAGCATGATTCAGTGCTAAATGATCTGATTAAATGGGGCTTTCTATGGCCCAGCTGGAGGTGATAAGCTCCAGCAAGGAATTTGTTTTACCTCAAACTGGGATGTTTAACCCCAGGAAGGAAAAAAAAACCCAACCCTGCTCCCTCCCTTCCCCCTGATTCATTGCTCTGGCTGCCTGTGGATGGGCTGAGCTGACGGCCCATTTGCAGTGACGGTTGGATGGAGCCAGATTCTGTGCGGGAGGAAATGGCATCTCCTGTGGCCACTTAAGAGAAAGTGAACCGCCAGCCAGTGCAGCAGGGCAGGCGATCTTTCCCCAGCGGAGGGCGGAGGGCGTGGGGCACGCAGTCACCGTGGGCATGGGGGGCGGAAGGGCAGCCTGCCACAGACCTCAGCCTCGCTCCTGGGGAGGCTCTGAGCCTGAGTGGGGCCGGGGCCACGGGCCAGCCCACACCTGGGCAGCCTCTTGTATCCCACAGCTGTGCCCTGGAATGCTGGGTGTTTGGGGGTTGCAGAGGGGGCTTGGGGTCGAGGAATTTGCCCCATGCCATGGGATCCGGCCTTGACTCTGGCTCTGCTCCTTACTAGCTGTGCGACCTTGGGCAAGTGGCTCCCCCTCTCTGAGCCCTAGGATCTTGGTCTGTAAAATGGAGATAAGAATACAAACTTCCTTGTAGCAAGATTTTGAGAATCAAACAAGAGACAAGTGATGGGTGAGCCCAGTCCAGAACCCAGCGTACAGCCAGGGCTCAGGCGATGGGAAAAGATGCCAGTGAAGACAGAGAAGGACAGGGACTTCTGGATGTTCTCACTCCCCCCGACCCGTCTCCCCCTTCCGGCATGTGTGCTGAGGGGCCATCTGGCACCTGTAGACCCAGGGGCATATACAATCGTGTTTATAGCAACTGATGTGTAATAATAGCAAAGCCAGAGAGGAGGGTCCAAATGTCTGTCAGCAGCACACAGGGTAAATAAATGGCTGTATTCGCCAGTGGGATGCTGTGTAGGTGTCACAGGCAGGGCTCACGCCCCTCACCTTGGGGAATGGTATGTCTCTGGCCTCGAGGCTTGTGTCCTCAGCACCTGCCCGCATCACCTGTGCGCTAAGGGACCTCGGGCAGGACAGCGCTGCTTTCTCAGCGCTTCCGTCTCCAAACCTGTGAAGCAGGAATGACAAAACTCCTGGAGCTGTTGCCAGGGGCCTTGTGTGTAGTGACAGTTCCGTGGGCTGAGATGGTTAGGGCCCTGTTGGGGCCGGGACATGCCTGATGCCCCGAGACAGAAACTCAGGGAGGGATGCACCAGCCTCCTCCTGTGACTGGCTGCCACCTCTTCCCTTATACACACAGCCACCGTCTGGTTCACCCAACGCCGCGTTGCTTCACCAGCTTTCCCTCTGGTGCACGGGGGCCGGGAAGGGTGCTTGCCGGGTCTTGAAGGGGGAAGTGGGGCATGGCTGGAGGTGTGGGGCCCCCCGGACACATTGGCGGGGGGCTGGGGGGCTGCTTGGAGCCCCTGCTCTGCCTCCCGTTGGAGCTGGCTGCTGCTGTCAGCCCCTACCGCACGTCAATGATGGATGAGACTTTAATTAAAGTAATGAGACGTTTATAACGGTGGTTATCTCCAAAATTAGGCCTTTTAGCAATGATTCCTGGGGAACGTTCCCGGGGTAGATGGCTCCGTTTTTAGAATGAGCATGGGGCGGTGAGGGTGGGGGAGGGAGAGTCTCTGCACCTGAGCAGGATTTTCCCAGCAGCCCCTGGGCTGTGATGGGTCAATGACAAGACATGGTTTCTTCCCAGAGGAGCAAAGGTTGGATGATCCTCAGGCCCTGGCCAGGTCATGGGATGCCCGATCTTAGAGGGGGCACCTTTCAGCTCAGAACCAAAGATCTGGGTGCGAGTCTCACCTCTGAGATGCTTGCTGGTCCTGGGAGTTTAGGGGAAATGCCTGCCTCCTGAGCCCCATTTGCATCTGTGAAGGGGATGAAGATGGAAGAAGCTATTGGGAAGGACAGGAATAAGGTGAGCGAGTGCTTTGTAACCTCTCGGGCCCATGATACATAATAGCCCATTCTAGAACATTCCTATTTGAACTCCAGGTCAGCCCCCTCCCTGGGGCAGAGCCTTCCACTGGTTGCCTGGGTTACCAACACCCAGTGTGTAAACAAACAGACAGGCCTCACAGACCCAGCGGAGCATGAGGACTCGGTTCTGGCCCAACTGAGCCGGGAAGGTGTGGTTCTGGGATTTCCATCCCGGGGAGGGTGGGGTGGGGGCACCTCCACTGGGCAGCCTGGGTGACAGCGTGGACCAGGCCCCCGGGAGCAGGCAGCACACCCCACTCTGCCCGGAAGAGGGACCAATGGCAGACGTGGGAGCGGATTCTTGCCCAGCAACAGCTGCCAAGACCCACACTGCCCCTCCCACATCGGCTCAGCGCCCTGGCGTTGCCAACGCAGGAAGCCAGCTGCGTGGGCTCCCGGCTCCCTCCAAAGCATCGGCTCCATGCCCGGGGTCGCCGTGAGCGAGCTGGGCACCCTAAGTCCGGCTGGGAAAGGCCCAGTTACCGATGCCCACGGAGTGGGGGGTGGGGCAGGGAAGCGAGGGCTGCCCCCTGAGGGCTCATTATCTGCAGACACAACGAGTCAGCGGCCCGGGGCCCCTGGGAGACAAGCAGTAGTGTCACTGTTGCCATCACAGTGGCAGAAGCCCACCCACGGCTCTCAAGACCCTCCCCAAGAAAAACCCCCACTGCAGGCAGGGCCCCCAGGGAGGGGCCGCCCCAATTGCTCCCCATCCAAGACCCTGAGGCTTATTTCCCACCCCACCCCCACCCCGCCCCTGAAGGACACTTTCGTCTCTCTGGGAGGGTCTACGGACACGGGAAACTCTCCGAGGAGCCCAGTGGGCTCAGAGCAAGGACCTGGCACCCCATGACTTAGATCAAGAACCCGCCCAGAATTCTGTGCGGGAAGCAAGTGGCAAAGCTGAGATTGGAGCCCAGGGACGTGTGATTTCACTGTTCCCACTGGGCCCTCCAGTCCCTGAGCCAAACATCCCTAACTGCACAGCTCACCCCATCACAGCCCGCACAGGCCACCCCTGGCCACGTGCACCCCTACCCCTGCCCTCGGCGTGAGCCACCTCGCTCTCCGAGGTGCCTGAGCTCACGCAGGACCCTTCCCGCGGGGACATGCCCCAGGAATGGGGACGGCGGATGCCACTTAGTATGGGGTGCCATGAGGCTAAGGCTCTTCCCGCGCCCTAAATGCATGTCGCTAATTGGAAGAGTCGGCCAGTACAAGCTACTACTGGCTTTCCAACACGAGGCTCATAAGTCGCGCGAGGACCTTAATCAGGTTAGTGTCCTGAGAGCTTGTGGGAGATGAAATGAGGAAATCAGGCAAGGTGGAGATGCAGCTTCCGTCTGCTGTCTGGACGCCACGCTTCCCTGTGCAGCCTGGGCCGGGGCTTGGACACGGGCCCTGCTGGGTGGCAGGGAGGGAATGGTGGGGAAGGAGGAGGGACCGTGGAGGGCGGATGCAGCCAGTGGTGAGAGCCGCTGTATGGGGAGCCATCCCTGGGCGCGACCCATGGGGCTGGAGGTGGCTTGTGGCCCCTGAGGGGCGGGGCCCTTTCACAGAACCCCTTCCCTGACCCCCAGCTCTGAGCCTCCGCTGTGGATCTGCCTCCTCGGCTGCCCCTGACCTCATCCTGTGCCCGAGGCGGCAGAAACAACGGGCTCTTCTCCCCACCCCAAGAACCACGAGTATGTGTCCCCGCACTTCCGTCCCCTTGTCCACACAGCATGCCACTTGTCCTGGACTCGCTGCCTGGTCCCCACAGGCTTTGTCTCTGGGCCTTCAGAAAGCCTCCCTCTCCTGCCCAGGGTAACGAGGGCAATTTACATACTTGGCTTAATTTGAGCCCCCCCCCCCACTGTGTCCTTCACAGGGGAGCTTGGTCTCTCCCCTCTCTGCTCCCTGGAGAATTGGGAAGGGCAGACCCGTGGTCCTTCAGGAGGTTCATCCTGGTGGTCCCTCTCAGCGCCTAACACGAGGCCCCCAAGTGTGTGTTGAAGGAAGGAAAGAACGAAGGAACGAATGAGTGAGTGAATGAATGAGTGTATAAAGGAGTGAGCGAGTGAACGAATGAACAAACCCACCAACTCGTCCCGCGCGTCCCCTCAGCAGGGCCTCCGGAATAAGCGTTTCCGTTTCCACCGCCCTGTCGTCCGTGTCCTGCGAACATTGCGCTGCTCGTCTCATCTGGCCCGGGGAAGTGGAAAGCCTGACTTCCTCAGACCCCTTCCTGACCCCCCGGCACTCTCGGGACCTCGCCTGAGATTGATGTTCTTGACACGACCTTCTGATAATGCAGCTGTGGATGGGAAAGCCGGGGGGACCAGGAAGCCATTCAGATGGACGGGGCGGCCGAGGGGCAGAGGCGGGGTTAGCCGCTCCCGGGGCAGCAGGAATCTGGGGGTAACTGCGGAGAGGTCTGGCGACAGTTACAAATAACAGGCAGTGACGCTCTTTGCTACAACTGGAGGCAAGATGATGGAGTAATTTAAACCCCAGGCTCCAAGTTGGAATCCACGAGCGTAACAAGGGAAGGATGGGGAGGGAGAGAAAGGGCTGCTTCTCACAGACTGTGGGGCCTCGTGCCCTGTGCCCCAGACACAGCGAGGGGCCGGCGGCCAATTCGCCGTCTTGTCTCATAACGCTCTTAGCGCGGACGACCTTGCCCACGTGCGGGACACTGGCCAGGACCACGCTGCCATTTTTAAAGCGCTTTTCGCACCAGGGTATCCAGCCGTTCATCGTGAGGCGTGTGAGTGGCCGTGGGCCCCCCGGGGAAGCCCTGGACTCCCCTGAGGTTTGGGCAGGCTGCTGCTGCTGGCGGTGGGCGGGCCTTCACTTCCAAGAACAGGCCCCTCGGAGCCCAGGCTTTGCCTAGTGCCTTCTGGGTGGTTCCCGGGCCACATGCATCTGTAACCGAATTCCCACCAGTGACCAGAAAGGCAGCGTGGACACACGGGGACGGGCCCTGTGACCGTAGACTGTTTCTCTATCAGGGCCATCCTGAGCCTGACTCCTGCATGTTATGAAGGGTAAGAATGTTCTAGGGCCCAGGGCCACAGAGTGAGAACACACAGGGGCCGGGAGCAGACCCGGCCTGTGGGCCTGTTTGGAGCATCGCGTGGGCCAGGCTCCTGGGTGCTGACTGAATCACCCGCAACAGGCCCTTCCATCTCAAACCCCCGGGGAGTGAGGTCCACAGGACCCCTGGGGGCCTTCAGCCTCCGCCTGAGGATTGGGAAATGTTCAGGGAGGAGATGGAGGAACGGCTGCCTCTGCTGTTTCCAAGGACAAATTTCAGCTACACAAGAGAACAGAGGCGGAAGGACACTCTAGGCGGGGACATTATACAAGCAAGTCTCCCAGGAAGGTGACAGGGCTGCGTGGGGAAACGAGCTCCACAGGCATGAGGCCTGGGGACTCCAGGCAGTTTGGTGTTCGTGAACTGTAAAGGTCAAGGGGGGCCGTTGGGGACAGGCGACAAAGCAGGCCGAGTGGACGGGGGTGGCAGGGAATGAGTGCCACACCCAGGAGTCATCTTCACACCACAGACCGTGGGCTCCCAGAAGGGCTCTGAGCTGGGGGAGCCCACGAGGCCAGCTTTGCATTTCCCTCAGGTTGCTCACGGAGCCGGGGCGCGAAGTTGGATCAGCACCTAAGGGACCACGTTTGGGGCCTGAACTCAGACACTGGGGTTCGGAATGGAAAAGAGGCAAAGATCCAAGGAATATTTAAAAGATATAGTTGGCCAGACTTGGTGGCAGATTCAAGGTTGGGGGCGGCGGGTCAAAGGAGACCCGTGGGGCAAATGTGCGTCTCCCACAGGCAGCCTCTGATCTCTAGGTGCGGCACAGCCGGACGCAGGCCCCGGATAAACTCCGGAGGCGGCCGCAGTGGCCACCGGGCTGCGTCCGGGGGCACCGCCCAGGCCGCCGCAGGGACTCCCGGGCTGCCCGAAGCAGCAGGTCAAACACAGCTGAGTGACTCCATAAAGCTGTGATTGTGACGGTGATTAAATTGAAGCAGCTCATTAACTTCATGGGAGAGGTGGGGAAACACGGGGCAGCCCCCGGACGCCCCGTGCGATGCCTGGCTGCGGGTCTGATTGACGCCCGTACCTGTCATGGTGCGGTAGGTCACGCGGCCTTCTTGTTTGGAATGGTGTGAGCGGTCGTTTATGGACGTGGCTGGTTCACATGACGGGTCTCCGTGATGGAGCAGGTGATGGCCAAGAAGCAGGTATTTATGTGAAGAACTCGGGGACACTGGTGGGGAGCACTCAGCCCTGAGCATCAGGAGCACAGTGGTGGCCGCCACCGAGCAAGGACACATGTTCTGACCGAAGGAGATCAAGTCTAACAGCCAGCGCAGCTGCGACCTTGGACATTCTGGAGGGCCAGGGGCCAGGAGCCAGGAGCCGGGGTGAACCTGAGTCCCTGCTCCTTGCTTTTAAAGTGCATCGAGGGGAAGCCGGGAGGGCTCAGCAGGTTGAGCGCTCGCTTTGCAGCCCTAAGGTCCAAGGATCGAATCCCGGCCCCGGCCCGTGTGGACCCATATGCTGAACTGGGGTGTGCTTCCCATGTGTGTGGGGTGGGGTCCTCAGTTTGGTTCCTGCTGGGGCGAGGTTCCATGTAGGAGGCCCCCAGTTCTTCACCCAGCTCTCGGGGACGTGCCTCCCATGCAGGAGGCCCCCAGCCCAGGTCCCACCCTGCGTGACATCACCCACCTGTGTGGAATGAAACTGTCAAAAAACTAATGACATACAACTATGGAGACGGCTCTGGGCCCTCCCCCTTCTCTCTCTGTCTCGCTCTGTCAAAAACAATAAAATAAACCTTTGAAATAATAATAAAATAAAGTGCATTGAAATTGGGGAGAACCAGGAGCAGTCTACACGGGCAAAAATCTACCACCCACTTTTTGGGGGCATGTCCCCCACTTTCTGACCCAGTCCTGACTGGGGGCAGCTCGTGACATTGGGTAGGGGGACAGTTCGCAGATTCTCTGGAGATGACCGACTGGCACATGGATGGGTAGGGCTCAGGGACAGGTCGCTGGGGCAGAGGTCAGCTGGAGGACCCGGATGAGGCTCCCCCTTGTCCCAGGTCCCTGTCCCACCATGGACGGCGGAACACGGAGCGATGAGAAGGTGGAGGTCTGGGAGCCCGGGGTTGAGGCCCATCCACACCCAGGGGACTCTGGTGGGCGGGCCGGCTGACTGCTGTAGAAACTTGGTCAGTGCCTGTGAGTCGCACCAGCTGATGGCAAGGGCAGGGCACCCTCGGGGCGGCAGGCCGACCTCTGCCAAGTCCTTGATCAATTCTGCCCCTGTGTCCTCTTCCCACCTCCCCACCCCATCCTGGAGAAAAAACAGAAACAGAAACAGAAACTGGACTCCGAGAGAGACTATTTCTCACTCTGCTTCAGTGGTGTGACTTTCGTGCTGGGTCAGTGGAGTCCTCACAGGAAGGCGATCTGATGGGACAGTGGAGTTTGGGGAGCCCCGTTGCAGGCTAGTCCATCTGGAGAACTGTCCTTTCGGTTCAGTCCCAAGGACCCTGCACTTGACATGGGATGGCGGGGCAGGGCCCCCTGAAGGAAGTCTGGAGGCTGAGAAGAAGTCCCAGCCTCCTCATTCTGGAGGCGGGGATACTGAGGACCCTGCTGAGCTGAGCTCTTCCTGGTTCATCTGTCACCATGTCTGTGCCCTCCAGCATCCCCAAACCTCCCCCGCCACCCCCCACCCCTGCACTGGCACTGTCCCTATCTCCTGGGTATAAATAAGCATGGCCACTCCCACTTTTCACAGCTGATTATCCCCTCTGTGGATTGATTATCTAAAGCCAATTTTTGCTTTCAGACCAGCGTTATCACAACCAGCCGACCCTCCCCTCTGCACCTGAGTGGTGATTCTCAAAGGGGAAGCCTACACATCTGGGATTCAGCCTCTGAGAAACGCATTTCCGAGAGGCACCCCCACCACGATCCACTGTCAGAGTGGGGTGCTGTCCTCATGAGATAAGGGCCCGGGATTCTGTACCGTGCGCCTTGTTAATAGCATGAGAAAACCGTGCTGAAATCCAGCGGCCTCCACAGTGGTTTCCAGCTCGCTTCTCCCCGTGGGGAGATGGGCCCCCCAAACAGACTGCTGATGACACACTGGCACTGTCCATGCTGACAGTGACAAGGACCACTGATTTCCCCTGAGAGCTCACGTGTGCCCAGCTCCGAGTCAGTTCAGGTGGCTCTCGTCCCCAGGAAGCGGACTTGGAGGCCAGAACCGGGGTGCATTGATTCATGTCCCTGGGGCACGCAGGAAGCCCCAGTTGGCATGTGGGGGCTGAAGTAGGGACAGGAGGCAGCCAATAAGAGTTTCTCGTTCATGTCACTGTTGCCATGGGCAAGTGGCACTCCGTCCCGCTGAGGGGTCTGGGGGACAGACCCACCCCAGGGGCTGGGGGGCTTGTCCACCCACTCCCTCCTTGTCCGGACTCCCAGGGGTGTTGGCCTCGGCGTGCTATGCTCACCTCTACCCATGGGTCCCCACACAGGCACTGAGCCTGGGGTCAGAGTGGACAGTGAGCAGAGGTGACCACCCAGTGCCAGCGCCACCATCTGAGAAAGGCAAGCTGAGCACAACTGGGTCACTTGACCAAGGCCACAACACTAATAGCAGACTGGGGTTCCTCCTCAGACCCTCCAGGACCCTGCCAGAGGGCCCCCCGGTGAGCCTGCCTCGGTGGGTTCCCAAGTCAGAGGCCCCTGCAGCCCCCGTTTGCTACCTTCCCTTCTTCCCTGTCCCCTCGCCCACTCTCTGTCCCGGAGGAAGGGCTTGGTGATCAGGAGATTATAAACATTTACTGCACGTAATCCAAAAGGGGCTCCCACCCAACCTAAGAAATCATAATTCCTTTTCACGGGCCAAGCCTAAACCCCAAATCATAAAAGAATAAAGCCCCAACAGCTGTGAGAATGAACTCGCCTCTTTGGCTCACGTGTGGCTAATCGAGAGTTAACTCTTAATGAAATGATAAAACGCAGGAGTGAGGAGAATAAAGATGACCTCCTTAGCCAACTGCCAGAAACCATATTCCTACAATAACGACCCCCGTGTGGGTCTCCCCTCGTTTTATTGTACAAGACGCAGTTGTAGCCGGCTGTTCCCCAAGTTCCAGGAGGAAGGCAGTTGTCAATCAAGATGAAAAGTGTTATAATGTAAGTCCGTCCCAGCCTGTGAAGGTCCAGATGGTACATGGAGCAGTGACTTACACTGTCGCTCGCAGCTGTCTCTGCGACATTCCGGGACTGCCTGGCCAGGGCCACCGGGTCCCACTCCACGCTCAGCTGCTGAGTGTTCGGACCAGATGCTGCCCACCACTGTGGGGTCCTCGGTCAGGCCCCACCCCAGTAACCCGGGATGGCAGTGAGGGGCTGGTTCCCATTGTCCCTTCCAGCCGCTGCCTAAGGCTGACCTCTTCAGAGCAAACGCTGAAGCCTAAAAGCTGCGGTCAGGGCCTTTGCTGTTTATGGCTGCGATCTGTGGGGCGAAGGGGAGGCTGTCTTCTCTTTGGACTTTTTGTTCCCTTTGCACGGAAGCTCACGGGGGGCTGGGGGGGCATGATCAAGGGGCCACATGTCGTTGAGGACACATCTGCACCCACCTGGTGCCTGAGGACGCGCTGTCATCCTTATGCCAGAGGATCCGAGGCATTTCAGTCAGGGGCCCCGGGGGTTGGAGAAGGAGCCGCGAGGCAGGACCATCCCCGAAACCCCTGACTCTAGCCTCGCAGACAGAGCTCCCCACACCCCGCCCACTGCCCCCGGGCACAGCCCGCGGTGTACCGACTAGCCCTGCCCCTTTGCCAGACCCCTCGCGCTGAGGCTTAACCCCCAGCCTCAGGTCCCCAACAACACGAGTCTTGCCCCCCCGCCTCCCCGGTGGTGGTTAATTTTAAATCGGCACCATCAGTGTCCAATGTGAGCACGCAGTGGGGCAGCGGACTGTCTTTTCTACACTATTTCTCGGGTCTTCTGGGCCCAGGGGGCTGGAGTTCCTTCGGGGAAATCAGGCAGTTGGGGAGGCCCCAGGAGCTCCGAGGACAACTGTGGAGAAGCGTGGCCACCACCCACACACTCACACACACACACATACACGTGTGCCCCCCTACTAGCAGGAGACCCCCCCCAACACACACACCTCATTGCCACCCAGTCCCATCAGCTGATTGCTTCTGGTGCTGGGTGTCTACGCTGGTCAGCAAACCTTTTGCTCCCTTTGAGAGGGGCCTGATTTGATGAACACGAACGCTGGGTCTGACCCCCTCTCCCAACCCCTTTAAAGGGCAATGCCTCTTTTCGGGAGAGGCATCGATCAATGGATACAAAGCAAGGGGCTGGGATCAATACGGAGGCTGCAGGGAGCAGAGTCCAGTCCCCGGGCGGCCAAGACTTGGTATCTTTTTCTGCCCCTCAGCCTCCCTCTGCTGCCCAGACGCAGCTGGAGAGGGTGCTGGGACTCCGGGCTCCGTGCCCGAAACAACCACACGACCTCTGAAACAATGTGGCCATCATCTGGGCAGGGCACGGTGGCCTCGTCACCGCCACCCCCTGCAACACCAGGCCCAGCTCTGGGTGGCAGGCAGCCTCCTCATCCAAGCAGACAGTCTCCCTGCCCACCTGCTCCCCTGGGCCCGGCCACCCACCGGGGGTGGGCGATGGGGTGCGCCCTGCCGTCCCCCCAGCACCCCAGCCCTGCTTTCCTCTCCCCCC
Organism: Craseonycteris thonglongyai; assembly: GCA_004027555.1. Taxonomy (NCBI): domain Eukaryota; kingdom Metazoa; phylum Chordata; class Mammalia; order Chiroptera; family Craseonycteridae; genus Craseonycteris; species Craseonycteris thonglongyai. The sequence goes on from PVKE010001888.1 coordinate 52,949, forward strand.
AGATCTGCCGGAACTGACATTTTCCATCTGACAGGTTCTGTGTTCCTGCCTCCGGTTGCCAGGGAAACACGCAGAGAGGACCGCGGCCAGAGGAGCCGTCAGCCGCCTTTTGAAGGCGCCTTGGACATAAACAGCACTTTCCAGGATGGGAGCCGGGCATAGAGGTTTTCTTTTTTATTTTTTTAAATATACAGAAAAGGACGCTAAAGTGGAAAACAAGTCAGGGGAAGTGCCCCCACAGGGTTAGTGGGGGAGAGAAGGAAGAGAGGCGGAGCCCAGAGCCTTTGGGCAAAACCAACCACCTTCCTGAAAAACAAACCAACGGCTTCTCTCCTTGATGGAGGAAAAGCAGACACCTGGCCCCCCGGCCTCAACCGCCGCCGCCGCCCTGAGCAGTGTCTGCTACAGCCCTACCCCCCAACACCCCACCCCTGACGTGGGACTTTGGCTCCATTGAGCTGCAGCAGGGGCTGTTAGGATGGAAGCCCCCTCAGGGGTAAAAGGATGTTCTTCCTGAAGTGACAGGGACCCGGCAGGCCTGTCCTGTCCCTGCCTCGCACATCCACCCGGGGTCTGTGGACCGACCTCTGGATTCCGCCTTTGAGTATTCTGGCCCCCTCCTCCTCACCTCCCCCCACCAAGGTGGCTCCACCACTTCCCTGAGCTCTGCAGTGGCCTCCCCATCCATCCCGCCCCTCCCCCGCCCCTGTATTCTGTCCCTTCGCCAGGTGGCTGTAGCAGGGACCCTTCCTTCCCCAAACCCGCCCCACTGCGGAACCCCCAGTGCCCGCCACTTAGGCGCCCCTGATGCAATGTGCTTGCTCTGCAGCCCAGTGCCCGCGACATCGGACCTGTGGCTTGTCCTTAGCTTTCCAGCTCCTTCTCAGCCTGCCCCCCGGCGCCCCCCGCCCCCCGAGTTCATGTGCCTTCACGCCCCTGGTGGGCCCCGTGAGGGGAAAGACAGGTCCCCCAGCCATAGGACCCATGGTCACAGCACCGGCATGGCGGGCACGCCTGGCCCTGGGCCAGGGGACATCGGCAGGCTGAGCAGAAGCACCTCCTGTAAATGGGTTCCCCGAAATTCTTTTATTTTAAAGATTTATTTTATTGTTTGAGAGAAGGTGAGAGTGAGAGAGAGAGAAGGGGGAGGGCCCAGAGCCGTCTCCGTAGCTGTACGTCGTTAGTTGTGACATGGTTTCATTCCACACAGGTGGCTGTGGGGCTTGGCGGGGCAGGAACCGAACCAGGGGGCCTCCCGCATGGCAGGTGCTCAACCTGCTGAGCTATCCGATCAGCCCATCGCTGACAACCTTCATGATGAAGTGTCGCAGAAATAAAAAGTGGTTAAAAATGGATTGAGTGGTCTTTAATAATAACAAAGTATGAAGGAGAAAATAAAATGCTGTCTCAGCGCCCGGAGAACCCTGCTACTTCGAAGGCGTCCGGCTGAGCACGTCATTAGCGCCTCCCCGGCAGCGCGTGCTGGGAGGAGGAGCACCCAGGAGGCCGTGGGGCGGGTGGTGGGGGCGGAACAGATCCACGGGAGGGAGTCAGAGCGAGGCTGGAGGGAGCGGCGACCCGGATAAGGAGCAGCCGCGTCTAGGAGGAGAAGGTTCCGGGGACAGGGACATAACCTTCAGGACACAGGCCAGGAAGACCTGCACGAGTCTGTCCCACGAGAGGGGCTGGAGTTGGAACAGCCCGGGTCTCCGTGCGCCCCTCTCCCTTGACCACGGTGTGAATGGGGCTGCATGTGGCCTCAGCACCCAGCCACCAGCTGCCACCTCGTCATCTCTGGGGACGCCAGTCACTCCCGGCCGCATGGTGGGCCATTGGCAACTGCTCCTGCAATGCCCGACACTGGTGAATGACGGGGTGAATGAACTTGGGGTTGGTGGCTTGGGGACACCGGGGGCGGGGGGCAGTCTCTGGGGACACAGCTGTTGTTGCTGGGTGGCCTGCTCCTTGGGGGGTCCGGCTTGGATCTGGAGCAGCCTCCCCAGCTCAGGGGCTGTTGATGTCTGTGAGGGGGACGTCTCAACACAAGGCTTGCTCCCCTTCTGTGTATGTGGGGACCAGGCAGCCAGACAGAGAGCAGGGGGTTCTGGGGTCCCCTGTCTGCATGACACCTCGCGGCTGTCGCCAGAAGCTCAGGCGTCCGGGGGGGTGAGCATTCACGTGAGCCGTGTGTGCGTCACTTCTTAACTCCCAGAGCACGTTCCCGTCTTTATCCCACGTTGTCGTCTCCCTGGCGCCGTTAGATGAGCAGGGAAGGGGATGACATTGGGAAACTGAGGCCCGGAGAGGTTCCATCCCCTGTCCCAGGGGTCAGAGTGTTGTAGCTTCTAAGTCAGGGCCTTGGACGATGCCGCCTCCAGGAAGCGGTCCTTAGGAATGAATGGTGGTGGCCAAGATGATGCTGGTGAGGAGTAGTGGACCCGTGGGGACCCCTCATCTGCCCTCCCCTGCCCTCCCCTACACACACACCCACCCCTTCCAAGCAGACATGAGCTCTTGCTCAGTAGCCTTGGGAGCTTTTCCCAGCTCAGAGGACAAGCAGCACACAGCAAGGTCTCGGGGGCTCGGGGGCTCGGGGGCTCGGGTCTTCTTCGTCCAGTTACTGTCTATCAGGGTCCAGGACTCTGCAGGCGGAACAGTGGGAGGGAGGCTGACAAAACCTCACAGCAAAGCCACCGGGAGACCCAGCCAGGGACTTCCGCCCCTGAGAGCAGCCCCCCACCCCAGGGGTGGACGGGTCCCCGGGGTCCCTCATTGGAAAGGGGGTACAGGGAAGGTCACCTCCCATCCTCCCCTCCTGAAGGGGGAAGCAGCGTCCTGCCCTGGGGAGTTGGGGTCACACCTGCCTGGCTCCTGGCCACCCCTCTGACCTCCCTGTGCTGCCCGGCACTTCAGTGCAAGCCTTGCTTCCCGCGCCTGTAAAGAGGGGCTTTCAACGTCAGAAACCTCCCAGGGTTGTTTTGGGGGGCATCCCCGGCAGTGCTCTTGAAAGCATTTTGCAAGTTGTCAAGGCCCGTGTCCTGTCGTTAAGAAACTACCTCCTGTGCATGGAGAGGGAGAGGCGACAGACCCAGGGGACGGAGTGTGAGCTCAGATCTGCCAGCACCGGGCGCGGAGGTGACTTCTGGGGCCTCAGAGGCGGGAGAGAGTGTGAGGGAGGCCCCAGGCGGGGCGGGGCGGTGGAAAGGAGGAGTGGGGTTCCTAGGGGGCCCCCGCCATTTCCGCCTGGCCCCGCGGAGCCCAGCCCAGCCCCTCTCTTGCCTTCCCCTCCAACCGGTTTCCAGGAAAGGCACTGTTGCCATGGGAACACATGTCCAATTATTCTACTTGCAGAAAATCACTTATCAGCCAACTTGGCTGGAACACATGCCTTCGACGGAGCAAAAGCTGCCTCTCGGTTTGTTCGCCTCCCCCACGACCAGTTCTCTGAGCGAGGAGGTGGAGAGGCAGGCGGCAGGGACTCGGGCCACCAGAGAGGTGGGCTTCTGGACAGAGAGCCCCTAAATAATCCGCGGGCGTGCTCCCCAGGGGCTGCAAGCTGATGCACAAGCTGGAGCCTCCCGGAGGAGCTCCCGGGTGGCAGGGTGCGGGGCCCGAGGCCGTTCCAGTCACTCAGCCGGCCTCACTGAGTCTGGGGACCTGCTCCTTGTACCATCAGGGTGGGGCTTGGAGTCAAGAGGCAGGTGGGGACGGTGAGCCGGTCCTTAACCATTAGTGAGAAAGACAATGAGGGTGTGTTCAGAGCAGCAAGAAGTGGCTCAAGGGAGGAGAAAGGATGGGGGAAGTTGACCCAGAGGCTGGGCGTTCACGTATGAATAGGAGCTTGCCAAAAAGACAAGGGTGAGGGTGGCACTCCGCTCAATGAGGAGTGCCGTTTGGGAGCAACAAAGTGCCTTCCAGGGGCAACCGGGTGGCGAGCTGCCCCGGTGGGGAGCCCCAAAGGGGAGGGGAGGAAGGCGGGGTGGGGCTGTGAGACTGGAAGCTGCATGTGTCCTGCCAGGAGCGTGGCCTCTGGCCCGGGTGTAGTGGGAAGAGCTGGGTGAGATCGGCACTTGGCAAATGCAGGGAGGATGGAAAGCCAGAAGGCCAGCCAGGAGGCGGTGACCACAGCCCAGGCCTGAGCAGGTGTCAGCGACAGATGGATAGAAACAGAAGGGGCTGCAGGGGCAAGTCACGGAGGCAAGTGGGGAGACAAGGGCCCACCCAGGTCTCAGTGGTGAGAGAGGAAGCTAACGCGGGGGACAGAGGCGTGCGGGCCTGCAGGGAGCCCCGAGGTGAGGAAGGGCTGTGTGCTCTGGAGCCAGACGCCCGGGCTCAGATCCTGGGGCTGCTGCCTGCTGGTTGTCTGTGTGGCCCCACGCGTGTCACCGATGCTCCCAGAGACTGCCTCCTGTAAATCGGCCCCACGTCACTGGGTCCTTATGAGGACTCGCTGAGGTCCCTATGAAAGTACCGCAGGAATCGGGCTGAGATGAGCTCATAAGGCCCAGGGCTCCCGGCCACACGGCCTGGGCTGGGCTCCGGGGATAGGCCCCCTTCCCTCCGTCCTCCCGAGACCCGGTGGAGGCGCGGCAGAGTTACGATGCGGCTTCACGAGGACGCACCCAGTGCTCTGGAGAGAAACGTGTGGAATGACAGACCATCTGGGACCCCAGCACCCCTATCTCCCCCCCACAAGCCACACCCTCCAGGAACCCCAGGGGGACAGGCGAGGGGCAAGCTGGATTCTAGTTAGTGTCCCCCAACTGACTGCAAACCCCCAAGGCCCCTCTCCCTGTCAGTGGAGGGGGTGGTACCTGCCACCCGCCCCCCACCCCGCCTGGCTCTGTGGGGCTACTGAGCACCCCTTTGGAACCTAGAAACGGAAGAGGTGCTTTGTCCACAGAGGTTTGTGTTCTTGCTGAGACCTACGGGGGAGTCTGAAGGACTGGGTTTCAGTGTCAAAGCCAAGGGAAATTCAGTCTGTAGGCAGAGCAGGTGCCAAAGGCAGGATCTTCCTGGGACTCTAGGCCAACGCCCCTGGGCAGACCAGGGTCAAGGCCACTCTGACCCCCAGTGCCCACCCTCCTGCTTTACCTGTGACCTGGGCCATCGCCCTGGCCTGCCCTTGATGCAGCAACATCCGTGGACCCGAATGCAGGTGACTGGGTGTTGAGCCGGTGCCAAGAGCAACCAGCCCCACCCCCACCCAGAAGCAAAATGACAAGGGCAGACCCCAGGGGCACAGTGACCAAGGCAGCCCGCAGAGCTCAGGGTTCAGTTACGAATTACGGTATTTGTACAGAGGGCAGGCATTTTCCTGATCGCGTGTCATGGGTCATTTTTGTTTGTTTCTGAGGGCAAAGCTCTCCGCTCTGTGGAACCTCCCAGCTTCCTTGTGACTTTATTAAATAAATAAACAAAAAGAAGCAACAACACGCGGGCTGTTTCGTCCACCGCAAAGTTGGCACCGTTTTCTAGATATTCCGCTCCAACGTTGATGACTCTCCGCGTCTCTAAAACAATAACCAGGTGGCTAATTAGCCTGTAGCCGCTAATGATGATCTTCGAGCCCCGTTCTGAATCCGTTTGCATGGAACTGAACTCCTTTTTTTCTCTCCTGTGATTTTTGTTGTCGTAACTGTAATTATTTTAATTGAGATCTTCCCTAATGAAAACAAAGAACAATCTCTGTGGGAGGAGGGGCTTGGTGGGAGTCCCTGGGGGCTGGCAGGGAGGGTCCCCTTCCCCGTTGGTCCCGTTGGTCTCGGGGACCTCAGCCTCTGGTGGCCCTGCCCCTCAGCCCGCAGCAGGAGGGGCAGGTGGGCTGTGTGCGCAGGTACGTGTGTCTACTTCCCTTGGTTCATCTACTGCCCCTGTTCCAGGACGGCGTCCTGAGGGTAGGGTGACCAGACGTCCCGTTTGAAGAGGGACAGTACCTTTGTTCTCTGTCCCATTTCAAACAGGAAGTCTGGTCAGCCTACCTGGCAGCCCTGAGCTCTGGGTTTTTATTCCGATTCTCGGCCATCACCCAGGGGAGTGACCTTGGGCGTCTCTCCCTCTCTGTGCCTCAGTTTCCTGTAAAGTGCTGAGGTTGCCTGTGGTCGCTCAAGGCCTCAGCTTGGTCTGGTCATGAGTCCCCCGCCCTGGGCAACTCCACCACAGTTGGAGGCGGGTGTGCCCCACGTGTCACATCCTAGGTCCCCACTCTCCAAAATCCACTTTCTAGAAGCTTCTACCACACATGGCACACAAAGAGGAGAATGCTGGCGGGTCCAGCCCTCTGGGTACTAGACATTGGGACTCAGAGGAGCAGCAGAGGGAGGAGGTGGCCTGCCCTCCTCCGGGCAGCTCGGGACACGTTAGCCACGGAATTCTGGCTCTGCAGCCCCGTTCTCATTTCACGTATTCCTAGCCACGGTCTCCCCGGTGCTGAGTCTGCGTCACTCAAGGTCCCGGTCCCCGGGTTTCTGCCCCCACCCCCAAGCTGCTCACGGGTCCCCAGGTCTTGGGGGCCTCTTTCATTCTGTGGAGTTCGCCCTGAGCCTTCCCTGGCACCAACTGACCTGCTGAGGTCTCTCCCTCTGCAAACACAGGGGTGCAGGTGAACACAGAACTCTTCATTCGGACCCAACTGGGGGTCCACTGGGCCGGGAGGCCCGGTCCCTGCGTCCTGGGAATTCCCAGGCCAGACATCTCATTGGCTCTTTCGAATGGGCGCGTGGGGAGCTGCAAAGGCAGGAAGTAAATGCCCAGGAAACTCCCAGGGAGGCCGGTCGTCTGTGGACCCCAGGGACGTGGCAGGAGCAAGCTCCAGACACACATTACCCGTCTCCCCGCCTCAGATTTGGGGTACCTGTTCAGAGAAACATGTCCTTCCCACCACAAAGGGGCGCTGTCCCTGGTACCCTGGCTCCCTGCCTCCTTGGCAGGGCCCCAGCCTGCCCCTCCCTGAGGTCACCATTGCCACCATGGCCAGTCCCGGGAGGGAACATTGACCTTCGCAGGATGCTACCGAGGTGGAGGCCATGCTGTGGCCACCCGTGTGGCTGGCAGGCCTCAGGTCAGCAGAGGACGCAGGTGGGCAGCATGGCTAGGAAGTCTGTGGAAGGAGACTGGTCCAGAGGACAGACCAGGCGGCCCAGCCCCAGCGGGCACCTCCCTGGGGAGCCAGGCCCTTCTCTCCTTCCCCCGCCAGAAACCTTTCCTCCCAGGGGTGCTGAGTGACTCAAGAGAGGAAACTCCACCCTCGTTTTTCATTGTTTTTACAGAAAAACCTTCGTTACTGCCAAAAGAAAAAAATTAAAATGGGAACAGCCCTTCCCCCCCCCCGGGCCCCACCGGGAATTGTAATTCTCTCCACTAATCTTCTGGCCCAACCTGCCCGCCTGCGGATCTGGGGCCTGAGGACTCGGGGCCTGAGGATCCCGGGCCTGCGGATCCCGGGCCTGTGGGTCCCGGGTCTGAGGATCCCGGGTCTGAGGATCCCGGGCCTGAGGATCCAGACCTGCAGATCCCGGCCTGCGGATCCCGGGCCTGCGGATCCCGGGCCTGCGGATCCCGGGCCTGGGCAGCTGTCTCCCACTTGGCTGAAGAAGGCCCCGCCCCCTTCTTCTCTAGATCAAAGGCGAGAAAAGAGGCAGGCCAGCCAGGAGGGTCAGCAGCCACTGCAGACCTCAGCCACCCCCATGGCAAGGCCACCGCCGCGCAGGGTTCTGGTTTTACCCGTCAGTGCGTTTCTGTAACCCACCAGGGTCCTGAGCACGTCTCTTCCTGAAAGAAACCACCAGATCGCTCACTCCCAGCCAGCCACCGGGCTCCCCATTAATCAATCCCTAAACCTCTGGTCTCAGGGCTGAGAGAGGCCTAATGAGGTGAGAGTCCAGTGCACTTGGTGTCACTAAGAAAAAGCAGCCTCCTGTCCCCTGCAGTGGGATGCTATGGTAGTGGCCGGTCACCAGGAAGTCGGGGCCCAGACTATGGGGAAGCAAGAGGTGTGGACCTGTTTGTGGTGGTCACTGGGTGTCCAGGGGGCCTACGACTTGAGGACTGTGCATGGGTCCCTCTTGCCTGGAGGCCTCTAGGAAGACATCTGTGGGGACAGGGCCGTCCTGGGACATCTCTGGAAGGGTCATCCGTTCATTCATTTGCCCAATAAATTCGCCCAGGCATTAAAACCAGCGATTCGCCTCTCATCAGCAAATCCTGGCACTCTTGCCTTTGACTGACCCAAGAATCAGCCACTTCTTACCTTCTTTAACCTGCACGGAAGGGAAAGAGCATGGCTGTGTTCCAATAAAACTTTATTTATAAAGACGGGCGATAGTGAGCCAGGTTTGGCCTGTGCCGGATCTCGCCTCTGGTCGCTGTCTCCTCCTCCCCTGCCCGACTCGGCGTCGTAGCGCTCGGTGCCGAGCACACCTGTCGGCTTTCTTGTGCCCCATGGGACACGGTGCCACCAGCTCAGGGCCGAGACATTCCATCATCGTCGGGGAGACCAGCCACAGGTTTAAACCGAGACGGGGGGCCTGTAGCCCCATCTCTTCGCGGGGGCTGCTCTAACAGGAGGGGAGGAGCGACAGGTGGGATCAGCCGGGCCTTCAGCCGCTCCCAAGGCTCCAGAATCCAGCAAGAAGCTCCGTCCCGGCCTTATTTGGGAGGGAAACTCTCCGAGTCTCCCAGCTTCCTGAGTCACCCAGCAGGAATGCGGTGACATTTCACAACAAATAACAATTCCTTACCTCCGTGGGCCTCTTGACAGGCCATGGGTTTAGCTCACCGGACCTGCCCAAACCCAGGCTAGGCTGGGTCCGACAGTTCATCGATAAGGTGCGCAACGCTGGCAACCCAGGCCAAGGTCGCATGGGGAGGAGGTGGCTGGAGGGACCCAGGACCCAGGCCTCCGGCTTCTGTCCAGACTGCTCAGGCACCTCCCCCCCCTAAGCAGGGCCTCCTGCCCACGCTGACAGCCATGGGCACCCCAGGCCGGAGTCTGCCCCCGGATCTTCTAGGTCTTCCATCGTCTTTGAACATCTCCAGAGGCACACTGCTCACCAGCTCACCCGGGAGCCCACTCCCCTCTGACATCACGCGAATAGTTAGAAAGTCCTTCCTAGGATCAAACCCGAAGCCACTTCCCTGTGACTTCCATCAGTCCAGGCCTGGCAGCCTGGACAAACCCAGAAAAAGTCTAACCTGGCAGAAGGTGGGCCCCGGAAGGGCCATGCTCTAATGTCCTCTCAGACAGCAGGGCCGCCCGCCAGTTCCGGGCACACGAGAGGGAGGTAGTAAATACTTCGTAAGTAGAAGACACGGACAGGTCACCCGCATTGTCCCCATGGCTGGCAGGCTGGTGTCGGATGCAGGGCCGCTCTGCACGGTGCTTGCTCCCCCACGGGTCTTGGGGGACAAACCTTCACCGTCTTCCTGAGGACCCTTGGGAAGGACCCCGACACCTGAAGAGGATCCAGTCCAATCCTGATACGAGATACAACATGGCTCGCTCAGGGCCACGTGGCAGGTGAGGGGAAGCGCCAATACAGGAAGCCAGGCCCCTGGTCTCCTGCCACCTCTCTCTGCCTCTGTCTTCGCACAGTAAGGACCGACCGTGGGCCAAAGACGGCAGACAGACCTGGACGGAGCGTCCTGGGAGTGCACACCCCAGCCTGCGTCTCCCCGTCCTGTGAGCTGCCTCGATTCCAGGCCGGGCAAACCAGGTGAGGCCCCTCACATGTGCCCAGGTTCCCGCTGGGCACCTGCTCTGCGCCCTGGGACAGGATCTCTCCGGAAGGATGGGGCTTATCTCTCCCCCAGAACGACCCCCACCCAGGGTGCCTCCTGGGGACTGGGGACTCCCTGGAGCTGAGAGCCTGACGCAGCACGCTCCCCCAGACCTCTGGACTCTACCCGCCCTGCAGCCTCTCAGTGGAGAGGGCATCTCCGGGGCTTCCTCCGGTGCCCACGCCTCTCAGCACAGGCTCTGAGCCGTGGGCAGCGACACGCGCGAGCGTTGAGTAGACGACTAGGCAGCAGCGGCTCCTGAGCCTGGCTGGGAGGCCCAGTCACCCCACAACCCCCATGAGAGGAGAGGCAGAGACACCTGCTGCAGCCTGGGCCTGCCAGCCACGGCCAAGGCCGCACCCAAAGTGTTCTGGAAACGGAGCCACCGCGAGGAGAGGCAGGACCTGCAAGCCCGGTTCCTAAATGTCCCCGTCACCCCTAGTCCCTGTCCCCTCATGCCGGCTTCTTCCTCCAGGGTGACGAGTGCTCAGTACAGAGCCCGAATTCAAAGGTGTGATGGTGACGGCCCCTCCGCCTCCTGTGCTCACAGCGTGCCCGCGGTCCCGCCGCTTAAAAGAAATGGAAAGCCTTCACCAACATGTCGCGCGGCAGGCCAGCCGTGACTTCTGCTGACGCCTTCGAGGCTTTACGTTTCAGTCTTCTCTGCCAGGAGCATGTATTCAAAATGATTAAAGTTGATAGCTGCTGACATTTCCTGAGCAGGGACCCAGCACCCCAGTTCAGCTCATTCCCACCCCGCTCCCGACAACCCCATGGATTGTGACAACTGTCCCAGTTTTCCCCGATGTAGGGACTTCCTGGGACTGCCCCAAACAGGACAGTCTCTGGTAAACCTAGCTGGCTGGTCAGTCTTCCACGCGGGAGGCTCTAGTATGTTCCCTATTCTACAGATGAAGCAGACGCTTCAAACTCCGCCTTGGAACTTTTTCCAAAATATGCTAGTGGCCAAAAAGCACACGTTATCTACTTCAATCTTGTGAACAAACCACGATTCACCCACTACCAGTCAGTCCTCTCAGGCGGGGCGTGGGCTGGTGCAGCTATGAGGAAAAGTGCTGGTGGGAACAGGCTTCGGTGACTGTTTGTACACATGTTGTTGGCGTGTGTGCCTGGGAACAGAATTGCTGGGTCGTACGGCAGGCACACGTTCAGTGTTAATAGACACTGCTCGTTTCCTAAGTGGTTGTACCAACAACATACACCCCCACCTCCAGTGAGACAAGCTCCTGTCAGCCTCCCTCACCAGCACGGGGGAGGACAGTCTTTCTCAGTGTAGCCAGCCTGTTTCACATGTAATGGTATCTCGTGACTTTAATCTGTGGTCCCATGATGGGTGATGAATGTGAGAACCTTTTTATATGAATGTCATTTGTCTTTATCATATTGGTCATATCAAAGTTCTTTATATAGTCTAGGCACTAAATATACATATGGATATAGATTGGCATAGATATAGATGAGGATAGAGATAGAGGTGATAGAGATAGAGACAGAAATAGAGAGATTAGAAATGGAGACAGAGGGGAAGCCGGGATGGCTCAGTGGGTTAAGCGCTCACTTTGCAGCGCCGGGGACCGAGGATCGAATCCCAGCTCCGGCCTGTGCGGACCCATGTGCTGAACTGGGGAGTGCCCCCAGTTCAGTTCTCCCTCTGTCTCTGTATCTCTCTCTTTCTCCCTCTCTGTCAAAAACAATAAAAAAAAATTTTTTTTTTAAAGAAAAGAAATGGAGACAGAGAGAGATTATAGAGACAGAGAGAGATAGAGATTAGAGATAGAGACAGAGGTTAGAGATAGAGACAGGGAGAGAGATTAGAGATCGAGATCAGAGAAGTAGAGACCGAGATTAGAGATAGAGATTACAGATAGAGATTAGGGGTAGAGATGGAGATAGAGATTAAAGACAGAGATAGAGACAGGGAGGGAGATTAGAGATCAGAGATATAGAGACCTAGATTAGAGATAGAGATGGAGTTACAGAAATAGAGATTAGAGATAGAGATAGAGAGAGGGGGAGAGAGTAGAGATAGAGATCAGAGATATAGCATCCGAGATTAGAGGTAGAGATTACAGATAGAGATTAGGGATAGGGATAGAGATAGAGATTGCAACTGCCCAATGACTTGTCTTCCTTATTCTGCTAGTTCCATGAGTTGCACTGATAGAATTTCAACTGTTAACCCAACTCTCTATTCCTGGGAAAAGCCCAGCTTGGCCGTGAAGTGCAGCCCTTGGGGGTCTGATCTGCAAACGTTTGGCTTAGGACTGCGGCACTCGCGTTCACGAGCCTGGTCCGCCTGCTGTTGACTTTGCTGTACACGTTCCTGTACACGTTCCTGTACACGTTCCTGTACACGTTCCTGTACACGTTCCTGTGCGTTTGGCCGTCAGGGTTAGGCCTCCTGGAACTCGGAGCTGGGCAGGGTCCTTCTGTGTATTATCTGAGGGGGAGGGGGAGGCTGGGTCCAGGGACACACTCGTTCATTTGAGGGAAGGCCCACACAGTTCATTGTTGCTGGGCCCAGGTCCTGAGTCTCTGGCCTTCTCTGCCTTCTGAGCATGGGGGAGGGGGCTTGGGGTCTCACCTGACAATGGCCCCTGACACGGGCTTGAACAGGAGGTAGGGGCTGCTCCCAGAATCCCTCTGGTTCTTTGCTCTCCCTTCTTATTCCTTCTCAGCTTCTCTCTCTCTCTGCTTCCAGTGCCTTCCACACCCCCACCAGCCACCCCCGCCTGGCTCTTCTGCTCAATTCCTGCTCCCTCTAGGTCCCTCACAATCCTCTCTCTCTCTCACTGGCTCTGCCAGGACTACCCATAAACTCCTCCCCCATGCCGTGTGTGTGTGTGTGTGTGTGTGTGTGTGTGTGTGTACCCATAAATTCCTCCCCCATGCCGTGTGTGTGTGTGTGTGTGTGTGTGTGTGTGTGTGTGTGTGTGTGGCCGGCCAGCAGCAGTGCCCACTGCAGGGAGATGCTGGGTGTGGCTTGGTCACTGAGCGGTGGTCAGGACTCAGGCCTGGCCGCCCTGCTGCCCCCGTCCTGCCCCCGTGGCTGCCGCCTCCGCCTCCTGCGCTCTCGGGCTGGGTGCTGGAGCCGGCAGCCTGCAGGGCCCCACAGCGGCACTCGGTCTCCGGGAGAGCCATGAAAGATTCATGAGGAGCGCGCGGGCGGGTGTGTGCTGACTGGGGAAAGCGGCGGCGGCCTGGCAAGCCCTGCTCGTGGGCAGGGAGCTGGGAAGGGCAGCCTGGCGCCAGTCCTGGCCGCAGAGAAGGGGTGCCTCTCCGCGGTGCCCCCAAAGTCAGCACAGGGCCCCCAGGGGTGGGGGGGTGCCCTGTGGCTGAAAATCAGGCAAGTGCTTCATTTGCACAGACACAAGGCCTGAAGCATGCACAGTCCTGGCCGGGAGCCGCCTGGCCGGCCAGGAGGGGGTTGCCAGGCAGCCCGCCGCCTCCGGGGGGGTGGGCATTGTTCCCTTCACGCCGTGGAAAGGTTAGCGAGCCGTGTGCGCAGCAGCCCACACGCCTGCGCGGGTCTGATAAAGTGCGGCTCTGCCATCGCAAGGATGTGCCCAGGGCGGGGGGCGGCTCCAGGACTAGGGAGTCTAGAAAAGGGCAAGCGTTCCAGAACCTTCTGCAATGAATTCAGTGCGCTGTGATGATAACTGGCAGCCTGATGGAACCGTCTGCCCGCCTCCTCGGCTTCCTTACCCAGCCAAACGTTTTCAATCAAGCTCTGGCCTCAGGGCCTGGCCCCGGCTGCAGGCTGGCCCTGCTGGGGAGCTGAACCCACAGCCCCCAGAGCTCCTGCAGCCTCAGCAAGACCCCAGGAGGAGGCGGGTGGGGGGAGCACGTGCCCTCCTCCCGGTCCTCGCCTCCCGCCCTGAGTGGGCAGCCACAGAGCAAACAGCCAGTCCTGCTGTGATGTTCTTCCACACGTACCTCCCTCCCTAGATCCTACGGCTGCTTCTGTGAAGGGACAGAATCGCCCCTGGTGACTTGGCCCGGCCCTTCCCGCCCCGCTAGTCCACATGGGGTCTGAGATAAGCAGGAGTGCAGCACTGCAGACCCCTGGGGCCACAGGGTGGGGGAGGGCAGGAGGATGTTGACCCTGGGCACTGGGGACCCTGCCTTCCTGGACAGGGGTGTCTGTGGGCACCCCCCCAAGCCAGGGGCCTCGTGGGCCCTCAGACGAGCAGAAATTGTCCTTGTCATCATTGTTCATCACAATAACGAGAATAACAGCAGTCGTCCGAGTCACAGCCTGGCAGAGTGGGAATTACTGATAGGACCACAGAGGAGAGAAATGGGCTGACACCGGAGGAACCCCCAGGCTCCTGACTGCGAGGGAAGTGCCGGGCAGGACGCACACCTGGCTACACGGGTGGTGGCTGTGGGTTAGCACCTGCACAGTGAACCCCCCGTGGGATGAGGAGCTGGGCTCAAGCAGGAGAGGGGAGACCCCCAGGGGACTGTGGGCCACCTTCGGACCCTTGGAGGGCTGTTGGGAAGAATGAGGATGAGTGTCCTGTGGCCCCAGGACCCTCAGAGGGGCGGGGGGAGGGGGCACTGTTGGAGGCTGGCTGTAGCTGACTTCCATGGCAGGGTTGCCTCTTCGTGGCAGGGGATCCAGGGCTGGACCCCTGCCCGCCTGCCAGAGCCAGCTTCTGTATTCGCCAGGACTCGCCAGAGAAACAGAATCAATGGGACAGACGGCGAGATGCACAAAGGGTCCTCCCACCCCCGCCCTTCTGTCCTGTGCAGGTCCTCACGGGTGACACCCGCCCGCGTTGTAGGGGCCGGCAATTGGCTTTATTTAGTCCACCAGCTCACGTGCTAGTCTTCTCTAGAAACACCTTCACGGACACCCTGAAATGCTTAACCAGCTGTCGGGGCACCCTGTGACCCAGGCAAGGTGACACATACAATCATCACAGCCTCTGAGGGCCACCGTATGGCTCACTCGGGTCCCCCACTGTCCTCAGGTCGTGAGTGACCAGACTCCTGCTCACGGCTCAGCTTCCTCACTGCTGTCCTCCTTCCAGACGCCCGGGTCCCTCAGAGCCACATGTATCCATTCCCAAGCTGGGCACCTGCTCGGTACCTACACAGCCTGCACCTTTCACTGTGAGCCTGCCTCTTCCAGGGAGCCTCCCTGAGGGCCACTGTCCCTCCTCACACAGAGCCTGTCTCGGGAGCAACTCACTGCAGCCTGTGAGATGCGCGTGAAGGAAAAGAGCCCGGAGCTGTGAGGGAAACCGTGTCAGGGAGGCAGGAGGGAGGTGGGCTACTCAGAGCATCTGGTGGGAACGCAGCGTCCAGTCCAATCAAACCCATATTTTCAATCCTCCTTTACCAAAACGATCCTGAAATCATCCAACAGACCGTCTGCAAGACCCAAAGCCCCACTCCAGCTCACGGGCGGCTGTCAGGGCTGTAAGCGCCGGGCAGGCCTGGCCTCGCTCCCAGCCAAGGGTCACGCAGCTGGCCAGAGGCAGCAGCCAGACCCAGGAGCACACAGCCCGGTCCCCACCGGCCTCTGCCTGCGTTTGCATCATGGGCTGAGACAGCAGGGAGGGGGAGACCGAGCAGAGGGGGGCCGGTGGGGGGGAGCCCGCCGCTTCTCATTCCCCGGGGGGGGGGGGGCCAGAGTGCTGATGCACGCAGCATTCTCATCTCAGGCGCAGTGAGAACCAGGAGGGGGAGGGCCTGTTTCCAGCCTTTTGTGTCTTCTGTTTGGGGACCTCCAAGGAAACCAGGCACTTGAGGAATGGTTCCTTGGTGGAAGCGCCTGTGAGCCCGGGAGTGAGGGGCGTGGGAGGCACTGGCCGCATCATGGGGCACCTCCCATGATGGCCTGTTCCCTGCCACCCCAACCCCTGGCCCTGTCCTCCCCTCGCCCTGACTTGGTTTAATGTTTTTGCCAGCAGTCGCTTCTCATCCCACAAGGTGGAGAAGACAGCTCAGCCTCTGAGCACAGTGCGAAGACAGCAGGAAGTGTGAGCAGCTCACAGGAGGCCTTGGGAAGGAGGAGGGGAACTGTACTAGTTACTGGGGGCTCATTTTGCCCTCAGGGTCTTTGGGACCGGACACAGTGCAGTTGTAAGCTCGTCTGGAGGAGCAAACTAAAGGCTGGAACTCAAAGCCCCCAGACGCTTCGGCCACTGCCTTGCTGTGTGTCTTGGGGCAAGTTGCATACTCTCGCTGGGCTAGCCAGTAAATGGAGACAGAAAGACTAGAGGGCTGACAAGTATTTCCCTTCTCCTTCCTACGGAGAGACAACCCATTCTGGGGGCATGTGGGCAGCCCCAGAAGGACCCTTGTCCCTTTAACTTCAGGGCACACCCAGCCCACCGTGGACTCGCGGTGGTACCTGAGGCTTTGGAGGAGGAAGGGAGGGGTGGAGCAGGCCAAGGCAGAGGCCATGCCTCCCCTTAGCTGACTGCCTGCTTAAGGCCGGGGGCCGGGGGCTGGGGCTGGGCCTTGCTGTCTGTCATTTACGGTCTGCGGTGGGTAGAATCCTGCTGTTTGCTGTTTAGTAAGATGTATGGAAAAGTGGCAGCCACATCTTCATCACCCACCACTCGCCCTGTGTCGGGCAGTGTGTGAATGGCCTTCTGTATGTCCTCCCATTTACTTCCATGATGACCCGAGGAGCTGCCATCCACAGTGTCACCAGTCTATAGACCGAGGACCATGGTGCGTGCAGGTCCGGTGCCGAGGGCCTGGCGGGGGGAGGGGGGGACCAGGGGCTCCCCCAGGCCCTGCAGCACCTCTCTCTCGGATACTTAACCTCTCATCTGGGAGGGTCACGTGTGCACGCACCAGGTAGGAAGATGCCACGCGGAGGGCTCACACGCTGAGCCCAGAGTCGTAGCTGGAGAGACGGATCGCTACAGGCCGGCGCGCAAATTCAGCGCCGGGTCTGTATGTGCTGTGCGCCTTCCTTCTGCAGGCATCCAAGAGGTGAGTTTGGTAAACAGGCTTCAAAACAGGATTTAGCCTCGAAGAGTCTGCAGCGGATCTGGCCGTCGGCCTCGGACCGCCCCAAGCCCTAATCATTTCCCAAGTGGACGAAAGGGCTCGCGGAGCGTGGGGGGCGGCGTCCAGCCTCTGTTCCTACAACCGATGCCGAGCCGGTGGGAGCTGGAAACCGTGCGACCAGCTCGCCTTCTCGCTCCTCCGTGCACCCCGCCTCCAAGGCTGCGCCCACCTCACTCCGGGCCGGGCTCCCCAGAGAAGCTCGTTTTCTCCGGATCAGCCTGCTGGCTCCCTGCCAAGCAGCCCCTCTCTTCCCGGGTGGCTCCTCCATTTGGCTCAAACCAGAGACCGGGTCCCTTCCAAGAATTCTGTGCCCCTCACGCCTGCGGCCCTCGCCTCCGAGCCTGCAAAGGCCACCCCTCAGGAAGCCCCCATCCACGCCATGACCTGGGCCCCCCGCTCAAACAAACGCATCTTGAAATCATTAGAGGGAGGCCGAGTCACAGACTCTTTAAGGGGCAGTTTGGGGCAGATACTTGGAGGGGACCAGGTTGTAACCCAAGGTGCTTTGATAAGTCCGTGCTGGGGGGACTCCCGGTGCTGGAGGCACACGGGCATGTCCACCGTGAGCAATGGGAGGGGAGAGGGGACATGCCATCTTACGGGGACCCAGCTCAGCCAGGTTGGTGGAGGACACCCTCGTGCTTCTGGCTTCGAGCCCCACGCTAGACACCCAGCATCGCCGGCCCCCCAGAGGCCTGGCTTCTGGGTCATCCTGCGTCTCCCCATCGCAGGGCTGGACCCGAAGCGCCAGGCAAGCAGCGGCTAGGGGTACACGCGCACCCCGACAGAGCGGGTGGACGCCCAGCACGCCCTCTGTGACCGCGTGGGCACGCTCCGAACCTCGCTGAGCCTGTCTCCTCTCACGAAAACTGCAGGTGCTAATCGCAGGGACCTCGGGAGAAGAAGGGCACGCTGTGGGCGCTGCCCCCAGAGGGCTGGCGCTCAGCCACCCCCTTCCTTTCTCTCCCCCAGCGTGTCCCTCAGCCCCACGGCTTCTGGGGAGGTGGGGAGAGGTCCCAGGCCCTCTTCCTGGGTCAGGCCACACCCCAGCTGGCCTGTCACCTCCCTGCACAGCCCCCTTTGTGACCCTCAGCTCGCCCGCCACACGCCACCCCTGAACCCAGCCCCCACTTGGCGCTGAGGGAGCACAGACGGCGGAGCTGGCTCCGGCCCGGCCACCCTGACCGCACGCTCACGCTAATTCTGCCAGAAAGACCAGCCTGTGGTTCGGAGGAGCAGCCATTATGGTTTCCAGAACATTCCTCTGAGCGGGGAGAAGCTGCTTGCCATTCCTGCGGCCTCTCTGGCCTGGATGAGTGCGGTTTTCCAATTAAGCTGGGGCCTCGCCCACGTCTCTAAACAGACATCCATCGGCTTCTCCTCCCCTGAAACAAAAGTCCAGCCACGGGCGCTCCCGGCTCTTATTTTTTGAAATGATTTCTGGGTCGGTTTTTTGTCGGATGACCCATGTCTTGCCTCCTCTACAGCTAAGAATGTGGCGGGGGCCAGGCTGGGGCGGGAAGCCCCCTGAGGTGGGGGCCCCGGGAGGAGAGCCGAGTTTGGGGGAGGGGTGACGAGTTCCTCCCTGGATGGGAAGAGCGAGCTCCAGGCTGGGAGTCTAGATTTTGCCTCCGGGCAGGAACGTCTGTCTGGGAGACGCTTGGCTGCCCAGGGCTGGCGCTCTGGTCCCTGGTCGGCCTCGGGGGCTGGAAGAGAGCGCTGGGGCCGGTGGAAGGTCGAGTGAGAAAGGAGCCAAGTGTGGAACAAGCACGAGAAGTCACCGGAGAGGCCGGGAAGGGAGTCGAGAGAACGAAATAAGGAGTGAGGAGAGCCCTGGAGCTCAGGGACGGGGCTCAGCCAGCCCTGTCTTGGGGCCAGGACGGCAGTTCCCGTGAAGCCTCCATGGCCGCTGGATTCGGCCCCTAAGATGTCACTGGACCCCCAGGAGGTGCTGAGCCAATTCAGGCCTTTACCTAGGCTGACAGCCTCCCCTGCCCCCTCCTTGAAACGACCTCTCTTGGGACGCTCCCTGTGAGGACACAGGTGGCCTCTCCCTTCCACAGGCCCGGCTGAGCGATCGGCCCAGAGTTGGCATCTGTCAGCCGCGTGAGTGAGGCGTCCGAGGGGCTCTGAGCTCCCCACGTTTATACGTGACCGCCCCCCGGCCTGAGCCCAGTCAACTCAGAACCAGGAGGCTTCAAAAACGGTACCAGCGGAACCATTTCCGGAACAAGTGTGACGTCTTGGTGAGGTCACACCCCTAACCGAGAGGGATGAAGGGTGAACAGGGGGCATGTGTGCACCAGTGCGTGTGCATCAGTGTGTGTGCACACCTGTGCAGTGCGTAGAGATGGTGTTTCTTCTAGAAGCTCTTCGCTGAGGAACTTGACCACGAAAGGAAGAGAGGGGTGGGATCTGTGGATTGTCCTTGGTACTTAAACGGTCCCTGCTTCACCAGGTCTCAGGCTAGGAGCCCACCAGGAAAACCCACCCACAGCTCCTTGCAGACCGGGCCTTGGGCAGGGGCAGCGGCTTGGGTCCTGGTCCCTGCCACCTAAACCCTAAGGTCTCATGTTCCTCCCGTCTCTAGTGGGGTTCATGGCACTCGGTGTGTCAAGTGCACTGGAGAGAAAGGAAATGAAAAACATAGGGAAAGCCGGGATGGCTCAGTGGGTTAAGTGCTCACTTTGCAGCACCGGGGACCCAGGATCAAATCCCGGCCCCGGCCCGTGCGGAACCATGTGCTGAACTGGGAGCTCCCCCAGTTCAGTTCTCTCTCTCTCTCTGTCTCGCTGTCAAAAAAAAAAAAAAGAAAGAAAGAAAAGAAAGATATAGAAGCGTTCGGGGAAAGGCCAACCTAAGTAGTTACTATTGTTGCTATTCAAAGGAAGGCGGGGCGGGGCTCCGCTCCGTGCAGTTCCGGGGAAGAAGACTGAGGAAGGTCAAGGGCATCGCAGTGTTTTGAATCTCAACTCCACTCCCCAGTTTGGCTCAGGCTGTGTGTTGAGAGCCTGCCGGGCCCTTGCCCTCCACCCCCACCCCATGAGGGCTTCTCAGATTTGCAGGTGCATTGAGGGCTGTTGCTTCTGCCACCCAAACGATAGCACCTGCCAGGGGAGCTGCCCCCTTTCCGTGTGTCAAGATCCCATTTCCTGCGTCCAACATCGGAGCTTGAAATCAATGCTGCCTCCTGGGGTGGAGGAGTGAGCAGCAGGAAATGAGGCTGAACACATAGCGTTAAAAAAAAATTCATGAGCACCGTTATCCTGCTGACCCGTGGGCAGCGAGCTCCCTGCCCTGAGGCTGCGAGTAACCTGGGAGCCACAGGGAGGGAGGGGGTGCAACACACAAAGGGGGGACATGAAGAAACCCATGTGGCCGCCGCACTGGGGAGAAGCCCACAAGGCCGGCCCCTGATGGCTTCAGCTTTCGGAGCCTGCCAGGTGGCTTCCAGGGCACCTGCCCCTTCATCATCCTCACCCAACCAGCTCCCTCCTGCTCACCTGTGCCACGCCGAGGAGTGCAGGAAGTGTGACAGAGATGCTGACCTCGAGACAGCGTGTGTGTGTGTGTGTGTGTGTGTGAGCGTGTGAGCAAGAGACTTTTTCCTCCAGAATCAGTGGCCTGGGCCTCCGAGGGAATTTCTGGGGCCGAGCCTAACCAAATTCTGATCTAGAAAAGTCTATGGACTCAAGTACCCACAGAGGGTCTGGAGGGGAAGGTGATCGGGACCCTGGCTGTGGATGGTCAGGTCTTACACGAAGGTCACGTCCGAGAGCAGATGCTGGGCCATTCTCAGCCTTAGACCCCCTTAGAGAAGGAGGCATGTAGGGGAGGGAGGAGTCTAACCACCTCCCTCTAGTGATTTCTTTCCTTCAGCCTCGATTAGTGAGCGTCAGGGTGGGCTGGGCCTGGGGGGCTGCGGGCAGAGCTCCGTCCAGACTGATGTCCCATCCCCCTCCCTCCCTCCCTCCATGCTGGAAATGACACTTCACCCTGTTCGTCCCCCAGTGTCCCACTGTGCAGGTCGGACCCCAGGAAGCAGCCGGCCATGGAAAAGGGGTTCCAGGTGCCCTGTCCCCCTTTGATCCTTCTTCCTCTCTCTCTCTCTCTCTCTCTCTCTCTCTCCTTTAATAGTGGGAAAGTTCACATGACAGGAGAGAAAATGAGGCTCAGAAGGAATGTGCACCAATTTGTTAACCTGCGAGAAAGTCTCTCTCCCCCAGCCTGCACGCTCCAGGGCTGGTGCTGCCCTCGGTGGCTGGAGGGGGAGGTGGGCCGTCTCCCAGCCGCCTCCCCCTCCTCAGAGCTCACTGCCTTCCCTCCCCGTGTACCTCTCAGGCCCTGGCGCACAGTGGGTGTGCAGTGACTAGCTGTTAACTGCCTGACAGACCATGCAGGTCACAGGTGCATCCTCAGTGTGCACAGATGCAGCCCCAACTCTTTTTTTTTTTTTTCTTTTTTTTATGTTTGACAGAGACAGAGACAGAGACTGGGAGAGAACTGACCTGGGGGCACTCCCCAGTTCAGCATATGGGTCCACACGGGCCGGGATTCAATCCCTGGTCCCCAGGGTCCCCAGCGCTGCAAAGTGAGCACTTAACCCACTGAGCCATCCCGGCTTCCCCATCCCACCCTCCCTTCTAACAGGATGTCTCCCACTCGCCTTCCCCAGTCAGCCCCTCCCTCCCTGTCCCCTCCCCTGGCTGCGGTCCATGCTGGCAGTCCCCCCTCCCAGGCGCCTGAGAGAGCCCAGGGCAAATCCGCTCAGCGTTTTCCCTCCACATGGACCCGTTCTCACCCAGAACAAGGGGCTTTCCTGACCCTTTTCTCAGGCCGGGTGATGTAAGCTGTTTTCCTAGGGTTCAGCCAGAGAGCCCTCCAGGCCTTCCTCCATCTCAGTGCGGAGGCCTTGGAAACCAGCTGAGCTGGCTTGTCTGCGCCCAGCGTCTTGGGACCGTTCAGGCGGCGGCTGCTTCCTGGTCTCCGGGGGGGACGTGAGAACAGAGCCCTGAAAAGGGTCCTCAGACCCTGCTCCCCGCTTTGCAGGGGGCGTTGCTTCCAGCTGTGACGCGGGGTTGGAACTGAACCTGCAGAGGGGGAAGACCTCGCCCCCCCAGCTGCGGCCCTGACCACTGAGCCCCCAGCCGGCCCCCTTGCCACCGCTAATGCTCCCATCTCTCATGACGTCCCTGACATCCCTCTCTCCTGCCCCCCTCCGGCCCCTCTTCCAGGTGGGCTGCCTCTCCTGGGGGGCTTGCCTTGTGCCCCGGATGGCCGGCATCTGTCACAATGACCCGGAATTGCCCCACTGCCCGCCCCGCCCCACGCCCACCAGCCTATAATCCCGGGAGCAACACGGCCCCGTCGCAGGTCCTAGGCCGGCACGCAGTGGATGTGGAAAACACCCGCGGCGTGAGCACGCTTCCCGGCACACAGAGCAGAACCCCGTTCCCGAACCACCAGCACGACTGGGCTCGAACCCGCAGCATCTACAGCAGCTCGGCTGGGGGCCCGGCCCCTCCTGCTCCTCTCCCCGCACCTCCCCTCGGCCGTTGCCATGGAGACCGGCCTGGTGAGGTGGCCCCTCCTGCTGGGCCAGGCGGGCAGCGTGGGCACCGGGCTCAGACGGGCCAGGGCGCCGAGCTGCCCCGCTCCCCTTCCCGCGGCCGCGTGACCTCGGACAAGTCACCTCACGTCCCCGAGACACAGGCTCTGGGGGACGAGAGGAGTCAGCCGGGCAGAGGCCACCACCGTGTCATTTCGGTGTGCTGGCCTCAGGTCAGCATCCTGGGGCCCTTTCCCTTTGACCTTTCTGTTCGATTCCCGCCACCCCCAGTTCAGGTTGGGCTGGAAGGACCAGGACAGAATCTCGTGCCATCGAGCAGGAGAGAACTTCCTGTGACGCTTCAAGACAGAGAGGAAGCCCCTTGGGCCACTCACACGGGTGCCGCGCTGGCTGCGTGCTGAGTGGGTCTGCCGGGGGCAGCGGCGTGGGGCAGGAACCAGCCCCTCACCCCGCCCCTCCTCCCTCGCCCAGTACCTGTCAAAAGAGGCACAAGATGGTGTCCCGACCTCACCTCGGGGGCCATCGGGACAAACCCAGCGAGGAAGGTCACCAAGGGATGGCCCCCCATGGGTCTCCTGACAACCAACTTCAAAAATACCCCAAGAAGTGCCTTAGAAAAAAAGGAGACTGGAGAGTCTCTTCTGAGGAACGCCGAACAGAACGTCGGAGGAAGTTTAGAGGAAAAGGTGGGCGAGGGTAACGGTGGAGGCTGCCTCACGCCCTAGAGGGCCTGAACGTTCTCTCAGCGCCGTATTGATCCCACCGTGAGCCCCGCAGGGTGTCCCATCACCCCATTTCGCAGAGCAGGACACTGAGGTTCCAGGGGCAGCATTTCTCTTGTCTCCCCACAGCCTGAAAGCCATGGCTGTGCTGTACGGGAGGCCCCCGGAGGCCAAGGACTAGCGAGGGACCGTGTCTCGGCATCCCCAGCACCTGACCGCACTCCTACCCCATGGCAGCCACCTGATGTTTGTTGAGTGAATGAATGACTACGAACTAGTCAGCTGTTGCACAGTAGTGCTGTGTAACAGGCAGCACCCCAAATCTCGATGACTCAAAACAATGAACATTGACTTGTGTTTCTTATTCAAAGCCTCCACCTGTGTCACATCCACAGCCATTCTGTGCGTGACCACACGGGTGAGGCAGAGGCATACCGCACCTCTCCTCGTGAGGGGTATGGCAGAGCTACCTGGCAAAAGACCCGAAGGTGAAATCCCACATGAGGGACCCTCACAGACACTGTCACCCCAATGCTCCCCAATGGGACTCATTTCAAAGGTGTAAACACACGGTGTTTGCCTACCTCGGGGTCCCTGTGAGTGTCAGGTAAGCAAATACCGGGACAGCGACCTGAGACCAGAACACACTCACATGTGAAATGTCACTCAGGCCCCCACTCTGCTCTCAAGCTAGAAGGATGCTCCCAGGAGCACGGCATGTTTGCAGAAGTTTGTCACTGTCCTGGTTTCTTTTTCCCCGTTTCCAAAGCTCCGCTCACCCAAGAGAATAATGCAAACGCGTACGATGGCATTTTAATCGTCCCTGGGGCATTGATCATCATTATGAATCTGAAAAGAGCTGGGTTATTAATGTCTGACGGTGCAATCATGCGGGGCCACATGTCGTAAAACCCTCAATGCCGGATGCCGCTCTTGTTTTCCAAGCGCTCTCTCATCTGTTGTCTCAAAGGGGAGGCGTTGTTCTCCCAATTAGGTGGATCAGAAAACAGGGCTCACAAAGGGTCAGGCCACCTGGAGGATGGCTGACGGCCCAAGGGATCAGAACCCCCCAGCCGTCTCTCCTTCCCACGGGAGTCCTCACCCCAGCTCCTGGGAAGTGTAAGGCTTCCTTCATTGGCTCCTCAAAACACCTTCATCTTTCTGTCTCCTTGTCCCCACCTTGATCCCCAGACACCTGGCCCCTGGGATTTGCTCCACCAATCAGCTCTCTCCAGTGAGCTCTTTCGCAAGAGGGGGGAACGCTGAGCTGGGGCCAGATGGAGACGGGGGCTCTTGGGGGTGCAGCTCAGCAGCTGGCCTGTGGCTGGGGTGAGGCAGGAGGGGCGTCTCCAGGCGGCCCGAGTCAGGGGGTTCTGGGGAGCTCAGCAGCACCTGCATGGGTCTCGGCAAGGGTGGCTTCAGTAGCAAGAGAAGCACAGCGTGGGGTAGGACAAGGCCCTCCGTGTGACAGGTGGGATGAGCTGCAGGTGCAGCTGGGACATCCTGAGAGGCCACCAGAGGAAGGACAGACATTGGACTGGGTCCGACAGGGCCACAGAAGTCCAGACCCCGAGAGCAGGGTCCAGGTCTCCTCTCATGTGATGAGGCCAACCAGGAGAGAAAGGAGAAAGACGAGGAGGGTGGGAGTGTGAGGCCTCAGGGGCACCCTGGAGCTGTCACCATGACTACAGCGCCGGTCTCCGGGGAGGCCAGGTGTCTCACCTGTAGCAGAAACACCTGGCAGGCTCCTTATAAAGATCCCTTTCCAGCGCCTCCCCCCACCCGGCCCTCCTCACTCCAGGCTGGGGGCCTGTCCCGGTGACCCTTCGGCACACGGCCTTTGAGAACCAGTGGGGACCAGCATGGGCTTTGGGGTCACATCTAGGTCAAGGTCTGTATCGGGTACTTCGTTTTATCCATTTTAGAAACTCACCGAAGCCTCGTTTCCTTATATGTAAATGAGGACTAATACGATCAGTCGCAACCTCAGGATTGCTGTCATAATTTTAAGAGCATACTCACCGTGCGCTTACCTCGAGGCCAAGCAAATGGTAAATACTCAAAACAGGGTTTTTTTTACTATGATTACTTTTATTGTTATTACCTGTGGCTTAATTGCAATCCGTGCCACACAGGGGTGTGGGGACACACAGGGGCTGTCTCGCTCGCTCTCTCCCTCTTTCTATTTGGCTGACATTTGAAGTTCAAGGGTGGCCAAGGACTCCCTTGCTCTGGAGCTGGGGACAATAGAGGCGTCGAAACGAGGCCTCCAAGCCGGAACCCTCCAGACTCAGCAGCCATGCCTGGAACGGGTCCTGCGCGGCCCCTCGGCCACCCCCGAGCACAGAGGCGGCTGGGCTTGGCCAGTGGCTCTGAATTTCTTCGGAGACTGTCCTTCCTTGCCAAAGAAGATGGAAACCGCACAGCCCCGGCTGCTCCTGCCGCCCTTCCTCACTCCTCTGTTCCTCTCATCTCACCTCCAAAGAGCAGCCAAGCGGCTGACAAACACCCCAGGTCCTCCTCCGTGCGGCCAGGACTGCTCAGCCCCTCTGGAAGCCGGGACCCCCTCCTGGCTAGCTCGTCTGCATGGGCAGAGGGTGGCTCCCCCACCCCCAGCAGCCCCCACATTGCCCCTTCCAACCCAAGGCCCCACCCCAAGCCCCCTCTTGCCAAGATCCTCCCCCTACAGCCTTCCACCTTTAACAGCTGCAGGTGGAACAGCCCCAGGCTGCCCGGGAATTAACAGAGGTGTCTTGACCCCCACCTGGCTCATCGGCCTCCCACTTCACCCCCACCCCCATCTGCTCCGGATACAAGGGCAGGGTTTGTTGCCTGCATTGTAGACCGCAGCACAAAAGCACAATAAAATAAAATGAAGGTTTTCTCAGTGACGACCCATTAGATGAGTTAGTGTTGTAATTTAATAATGGGATGGGCAACTATAGCAAATTACCGGACTATACAATTAAAGTAAATCTCTTTTAAAGTCCTTTATTGCTCAGTGCTTCTCGGAGCTCAGTCCCTCCCCACCGCACCCCTGCCCTCTGAGAGTGTGGAGGGGGATGGGAGCTCTGGACTCCTCTGTCTGGCGGGCGGAGGCCAGAGCCCAGGACCCACCTCTGCTAGGTCCACGGGGGTGAGGGTTCATTTTCACCCGCAATGCTGAACCCATGAAACTCAGGAGGGGGTGTGAAGGGGAAGAAGGAGGCGTCTGTCCTGAGAAGGCCCTTCTTAAAGGACCGATGTCACTGGCCTGAGATCTGCTAAGGATGGTATGGTGGTTACAAGAGGCAGCAGGAAGCTGAGACTCAGGGAGGCTCAGTAGTCTCCCAGGGTCACACAGCGACGGGGTCAGAGCTGGCGTTTGATCCCTCAGGCCCCTGACACAGGACCAGCGCCCCCCACGAAGCTCCGGGCAGATCCCCCGGGGCTGCTGGGTGGGAAAGCCCTCCTCGATGCATCCGTTACTGCCGTTCTCAAAGGTCCAGGGCTTAGCTTCCCGGGCTGTTTGAGCTCAGGGTCAGAGTGTGGGGGGACCCAGGGTGGGCACTGTCAAACCAAGACTGTGACCCCCACACACACAGCAAGTCCTATCCCAACCCTTCCGCTTTCTAAACCTGGGACCCTCTGGGACGAAGCCTCTTCATCATAAGGCCAGTGGTAGGTCCTCGGGGGCTCATGGAAGCCCCCCAGGCCCTGAGCTCCACCTGGCCTGCCACGGGGCCGGCTGGTTGTGGGGTCACCTGAAGGATCCCAATGAAAGGATTTCTGGGGCTCAGACAAACCCCGGACTGTGGGAGTCCCCACTCCTAGAACACGTGGCCCCAGCGGAGATGGAGCAGCAAGGGCCACTTGATTAGCACAGCGTGTTCTTCCCCTAAAAGGGAAAAGGACCCCCTAAAACAGGAAGGCGAACTTCCCTGCCCCCTGGCAGGTCCTCCGGGGAACCGATCCCGCCCAGCACAGCCCTGGGGGTGGGGGGCCCTGGCGTCCTCCTGCTGGCCCTCTCCTCCTCCTCCTCTGGAGGACCTGGACGCGGCCCCCCGCCCCCCACCCGGCAAGAGGATGATGGAGAGCTGTGGGCTTGGCAGGCTTGCTGCATCCTATGCAAATGAAATGCAAAGGGGATGCAAATCAGAACACACTCTCTCTGAATCTCCAATTGTCATCTGGTAGCTGAGCTGCTGAGCCCTCGGGCATTCTGAAGGCCACAGTCTCCTTCCAGCTTCTAGTCCACGGACAGGGAGCTCCAGCGATGAGACAGGTGAGCAGGGCTTTGTGGACGGCACGGGGCTGCCCCCCCCACCACGGACCAGACCAACCCTCTGAATGTCGCATCTCCTGGGGCTCAGGCCTCTGACAACGCCTCTCCATAGCCATCCTTTCCAGCTCCAGGGCGATGCCCCAAAATATGTGCACCCCAAAGCCCCATCCTGATGCACCCCCAAAGCCCCATTCTGAATGCAAATGCCCTGGGGCGTCCCTTTAGCTGCGTGGGGTGGTTGCTGAGCCTGGTACAGTCATGAGGGTGAGTTTACCAGGATTCCCGAGATTGGAGGGGTGTTGGGCTACTTCCTGCCCATGGAAAGAGTCAACGGGGTGAACACTTCCACTCTTCCAGGACTGCACCTCAAATCCTCTCCTCAGTGCTGCCCAGGCCGCACACTGAGCCCTCACTTGGCACCCACTCCCCTCCAGGGCGTCTACCCCCTTCTTGCTTTGTGCAGCCTGAACAACTGGTCCTGTCCTCTTCCAAACGCTCCAGCAGGAGAGGAACCTGGTTCAGAAGTCGCCCTCGGAAGTGGATGCAGACACTCCTCATACCCACAAAGCTCTGTGCCCAGACAAGACGTGCTCATCTGGGCACCCGCTGACCGTCTGTAGTGCGAACTCTCCCTTCCCCACCGGTGCCCATGCTGGTTCAGTGCCTGCTGCAATTAACCTTCAAAAGCAGGAGGCTCCCCAAGGTGAAGGTCATCATCCAAGGTGATTGGGAGCCCCCAGGACACAACACAGCCATGGGCGAGAGCAGGAGCATTCACCAAAGTCACCAGGAAAGCCGGAACCCCGCCGCCCCTTCTCCAACGCACATCAGCCGGCCTCTCTGGACACTGTTGGCTGAAGCAGACCTCAGTGTGCTCTTTAAAGTTAATTAACACAGACATGGGGCCGAGAGGTGATTCAGAGGCCACATATCTCCATAGAAACAAAACACACAAACAAGAAGAGTCTGATCTGCCCCAGACCCCAGAACAGGAGACGTTCTGGCCGCTACCTCCCTCTTGTGGGCCCCCGCTGTGGTCTGCCTGCGTCAGCAGCTGCTAGCCAGCCCAGTGGGTGGACAGCCCAAGATGGGGGGGGTGCTTTCCAGCCCCCACCAGCTGTGAGCTGCATGAAGCAGACGAAGAACCAACAACGGAGGTCTGAACGCCCCCTGCTCCGAGGGCACGCCTCCCCTGGGCAGCGCCTGGAAATCCTGCCAACTACACGTGCTGGTCCAGAGAATGCCACGGTTACCACCATCACAAATACCGTATTTTCCGGCATATAAGACGACCCCCTAATTTTACAGTTAAAACATAGGTTTAGGCCTATATTCGCTGTATAAGACTACAGCCTCGGAAGTGGGGGGTAGTCTTATACAGCGAATATAGGCCTAAACCTATGTTTTAACTGTGAAATTAGGGGGTCGTCTTATACGCTGGAAAATACGGTAAGAGGGGCGCAGGAGCCTGCTCAGGGGAGCACATACCTGTTAGGAGTGGGGGATAAAGTCCTCTAGTAAGCTGTGTGACCCTGGACTTGTTCCTTAACCTCTCTGGACTTCTGTTTCTGCATTTGCAAGATAGGAGACATCACACCTCACTGCTCTGTTACGTAGATCGCGTTGTTGTTATCTGCATCTAAAGCTGTGGTTCACAGTGACCTTTGAGGGACCAAGCACTGAGTTACAGTCGCACACACAGTATTCTGTGTATTCATTCTACGAGGAAGGGAAGGTACTGTCTTCACCTCAACTTTCCATACGAGGAAGCTGAGGCTCCGGAGGGTGGAGCGAGCGTCTGCCCAGCATCACCAACTAAGTGGCTGCCTTCAGACCCGGCGTTCTCACCCACCATCTCCCGGGGGATGGGGACGTCCTTGCTGCTCAGTGCCCAGAACAGCCTCGGGTGCGTAGACGGCTCTCAATTCATGGTGGCTGCCGTGTCACTCCAATCCTATCGTAGCCTTGCCTGTTGTTTAAAATGAGCCAACCTGTGTACCCACATAGGTATATACATGGCCTTAGTCAGGGTCCTATGGCTGCCTAACAAATCACCCCCAAACTTACGTGCTTAGAAACAATACTTGTTTATTACCTCTCAGTGTCTGTGGGTCAGGAGTCGCGGCACAGCGGGTCTGGGTCCCCCGGCTCGGGGTCTCATCCGAGGCTGGACTGGGGAAGGGTCTATTCCAAACGCAGGCGCATGCTGGCAGAATTCAACCCAGAATTCAAGGGCTTTGTGTGTCCTTGGACTGAGGGTGTCAGTGCCTTTCTGGCCATCAGCTGGGGGGTACTTCAGCTCCTTGGGGCACGCCCCTCCAAAGGCAACTCACACCATGGCCGCTTGCTTTGTCAAAGCCAGCGGGGGAGAGCGGTTCCTTGCTAGACGGCACTACAGGCTTGTGTCACGTGATCATATAGATCCTGTCAGTCACGGGGCCTTTGCATATGCGTGGGGAGGGGGCCACACCTGCAGGGCATGCAGAATGGGAGAGAGGGGTCGGGCCCCTGAGAATCCATCCGCTACGGAGCGACACAAGTCACAGATAGTCATTGCCCCCATGCACGGATGCAGGAGAGGCACAGGCCAATAGCAGCTTTGATGTCGCTCAGCTCTGTAGACACGTCTAGATGAAGGTGGTGTCGGCTGTGGGGCTGGAGATGATCCAGGCAGCTTGCAAACATCCAGGCAATCGCCCCTGGTCTGTCAGGTCCTGAGCAGCACAGCACAGGTTTCACTTGTCACCGTATCTGGCTCCTTAACAGAGCACCGCGCCAGCGGGTGCCGACCGGCGTTTGCGAATGAAAGGAGTGATCGGTTGGTGGTAGCAGGGTGGCTGTTGGGACTGGCCTCCCCATTCAGTGGCTGTTCGTGGGGAGCGAGGAGAAAGGTATGCAGAACCCACTTCTCTCCCCATGCCAGGGCTGAATAACGGAACGGACCATCCAGGGAGCCAGGCATGTTCCCCCCTCAGCGTGTGGGCTGTCTGACCTCTTGGGGAAGAGGCCGTGTTTCCAGAAAAGGCAGGTGAGCTGGGCTTGAGGAGGCCCAGCAGGGAGCTGAATTGAGTTCCCTTCCAGACCACAGCCCTTAGCAGGGAGGGAAAAAGAAAAGGCTTTTGTTATATAAGAGCCCTCTTTAGTGGGGAGGAAATGCAGTCTTGTCAAAAGCCCAGACGTCCCCCACACAATAGACACCAGTGACATCGTCTAATGAAGACTTTTATGATAGGAATGTAATTGTAAAAAAAAGATTAAAAAATCGGTCTCCATGCTTGGCAAGCCAAGGGTCCATTTGTTTCCTCATTCATGTACTCAATAAGCCCCTAATTAATCTTGAACCTTGCAGAAAGGAGACTAGATTGCCATTTTCTCCAGAAGGACCCACTTCACGTTTTGGAAAGTTTGAAGAGGCTCTTCAGCAGCATTAGGCAGCACCTTCCTCAGGCTGCCGAGGCTGCGCATCGCGTGACCGTGTTTTTAAGCCTCCCAGGCACAGGGCTGGTTCACGGTTCTCCACATTCTCCCGGTGATTTGCTGGTGTGATGTCGGGGACCCAGCGCTCATTCTACTTCCCGGAGGAAGGGAAGCTGGGCTGGGGGCTGGGGTGGGCTCCACAGAGCTGCCCGCCTGAGACCACGGAGGACAGAGACTGCCTCTCCCTCCTGCTTTCTCTTCTCCCACAATATTTAGCTTCAAGAGTCATCGTGACGGCATCGTTCCTGGTGGGGAGAATAAAACCTCCAGCATTCCAGCAAAAAAAAAAAAAAAAAGGGTATGTACGCGCGAGTGTGTGTGCATGTGCATGTGTGGGTGAGCACGTGAGTGTGTATTGTGTGTGAGTGTGTGCACGTGAACGTGTGCGTGCATGACGTGTGTGTATGTGTGCATGCACATGAGCATGTGTGCATGTGAGTGTGCATGAGTGGGTATGCATGTGTGTGTGTGAGCAAGAGAGACAGCCTGGAGCCAGGAGGAGCTGGGGGTGCTGGGTGGGCAGGAAGTGGGCAGTGGGCTGGGCCGGCAGGCTGCAGAGCCGTGACACGGCATACACCGCAGAAGTGGGGGCTCTGGCAGGACACCCCTGAAGAAGAAGCACCCCTCCCAGCTAGAGCGCCTCCCAGGAGAGCCCTGTCCCCTGCCCCAGGATGGCCATCCAGCCAGCAAATAAGCGGCTGACCATTGGGACGACTGTGGCACAGAGAAGCCACGTGTGAGCCCAAACCCCAAAGCACCTCCTGCCAGCAAGCCTTAAACAACGTGACATGCTCCAAAAATGGCTTTCTCTTCCCCAGTACACGATTTCCATTCTGACTTTCCTTTTGGCTGATTTCATTCAAACTTGGGCCAAGAGAAAACGGATCACGTGAGGCAGCTAGGAACCATTTTCTGTCTCCGGTTATTTGCTCTCAGTCTCTCTCACGATCAATCTCTCTTGCTCTCTCTCTCTCTCTCTCTCACACACACACACACACACACACACACACACACATACACACGATCTCTTTCTCTCATATACACACAAGAGCCAGATACTTAAAAACCTAACAAGGGTTGCAGCCAACCCCAAAGATGGAAAATGACGCACCTGTTTCCACACCTGTGCACGTTACTGTCCCCATTCTCCACCACCATGACGCTAACCACACACCAAGCAGATGTGAGATGCTGTGATACCGGTTGACATGTAAGACACACACATACATGTACCTGTCTCAGCCAATGACATGGGCCAGGTAGTGTCTTGGAGGTGCAGATTTTTGTCCCCTTCAGCAGAAAGGAATTCCAGGCCCAGTTGTGACGTTACTGGGGCGCATGGGTGCCAGCAGCCTCCATTTTCATTCACATGACCAGGAGGAGGAGGAGGAGAACAGCTAACACAAGGGACCAAGCTCTTCTCCAAGTTTTATATCCAACAACTCATTTAATGCTCATCAAAGTGCCCACGTGCTCCTGCGCTGCACACCTCCCACTGACACCTGTTTAGTTCTTCCGGCTCCGCTGCTGGGAGCTGCCGCTGCTCCCCAGTGGCCTGTTCAGACAACTCCCCGGCCTGGGACAGGGCCGAGCACGGGGAAGGAAGGGCAGGTTTCTTCCGTCCCATTGGCAGCTGCCTTCTTAACACCCCGCTAGTATCACCCACCTCTGGTCAAAGGCCCAGGAAGCTGGGAACTCATGCCTCATTGGGTCCAGGGGACAAGGCTTGGGAGGTCACCCCAAGTGGCCCTTTGTGCCATCGATCCTCTCTTAGCCACACAGCAGAATCCCCTGGGACCCTTTGCAATGGAAGGGGAGCCCAGCCCCCTCCCACACCTGTGACGTCAGGGTAGGTGTGTTGGTGCAGCCAGAGCTGCCGGTCCCGGGGCGAACCCAGCACTGTGGACCTTCCTTGGGGGCAGGTGGCAGCTCTCTAGAAGCCAAACGGAAGAGGCAGGGCGGGAAGTGGGGGGAGAGGCAAGGTGAGGGGAGCCTCAAAGACAAATTCCTCTCTCCTTCCGTCTTGCCTGGTGACCTAAGAGCCACAGGCCGGACACCCTTGGTGGATGAGAAGTGTGTGTGTGTGTGTGTGTGTGTGTGTGCAGTACAGCGAAGGCACTGGGTGCCTGTCTGTGGGTGGAAACGTGCAGACAGCGGCTGGAGGTGGGGACGATGGCTGCCTCCGCTCAGAATCGATGCTCTCACACAGTGTGGTGCTGGGGGCTGAGGAAGTGGGGTCTCCTGTTCGCTTTGGCTCTGGCTTCCCAGGAAAGGCTCACGGGGCTGAAGACCGTGTCCGTATACAATCAGAGAGCCAGCTTCGAACACAATTTGTCTCCAGTTCTCCAACCGCGAAGCTGGACGACTCTGTGTCAAGAGGAAATCTTTACGGTTTCTAGGCTCTCAGTCAGCTTTCCGGGTGAAATTCTATCCCCAGGCTTGGCGGGCTTCCAGCTCTTGGGTTCTGCTTCCTCCCCGGTGGTCTTCCTGGCCAGGACCCCCAGCATCTCCTCCCTGAGGACTTGAACCCTGTCCCCCAACTTGCCTCCTGCCTTCCTAGCCTGGCCCCTTGCCCCTGTATGCCTGTCCTTCTAGACCCTGGTTCGTTGTCTAACGCTGGTTCAAGGACACGGGGCAGGGAAGTTGTCCTGCACTGTAGCCATTGATGGCTGTAACGTCACACGTCTGGTTTCTTCTCTCCCCTCATAGAAGTCTCTCTATGGCTCCCCAGTGCCCTCTGACAAAGTCCTGGGAAATTTGGTCCCCACTTCGCCAACCTCATTTTGCATCACGCACCCTCAGCTGCCCCACCAGCGTCGTTGGAGCCGTGGCAGTCGGTCAGCTAGCAGCCCTGGCAGCAGCTTGCTCCTAAGCCGGTTCAAAGCAGAGGGACCCGTCTGCACAGTGTCTGCTCAGAGCCGGCCTCAGGCAGACGGTGTCCTCTGGCTTAAGGGCAAAATGCAAATGATAAATCCTGAAATTAGCAGCAGCCAGAGATTCCTAATCATGTGCAGTGAGCCCTGGTTTCTGGAGCAGTTGCAGTTTCTTCAACTGCTGCGTGTGTGTTACTGCGGGTGCCTTATTTCATTTGACTTTGTTATTTTTTAGAGGATCAGACAGCAAGGTCGGCTCGGCTCGGAATTGCCAACCTGCAATTGCAGCTAACCTGTACTTGGTATTCACCTCAGAAGCAGAAAAACATTCCAAGACTTGTGCAACGGATCTGAAGGGGGAGGGGAGGGACAGAGACCATAACGCAGAACACCATCGCGAGCACTAAGGGGTAGAATATCCTCCTAATTAAGCATGGGGGAGGCGTTCATACGCTGAGGTTAAAAAATGCACAGTTTTTCTTTCGTTTTTAAAATGGGTTCTTGTGTGTTTCCTGATGACCGATGTGATATATTCTGGGCTATCAGAGCAAGACAAGCCAGCGGGGTTTCATTTGTTGTGTTTATGCCAATAGGAGTAAATCTCGGGCATGACAAGAAGGTTGCAGGGCTCGGCGGGCACCTGGGGAGCGGAGCTGCCGCACCCCCCGCGGCAGGCGGGCAGAACACGCTCGGAAGGAGACACCCTTTGGCTTTATTGATCATTACTTCTCTGGGGCTGCAGGCCAATAGACAGGCCCAGGGAAACACCACCGATCTTTTTCTTGGAAAATCAATTCAACAGAATATATCTGTTTTCTTTTTTACCGAATTGAGTTTGCATGGCCGAGGTCTGGGGTGTGAGGCACAACGTTTCCCGTGCAGTTTGCTTCCAAGGGCTGCCGTCGAATGACCCAGTGGCAAAACCACGGTTAAAAGGTCGCCTCTGACAGGAGAACAGAGAATGCTGGGAAAACAGAGAGCCCTCAGATCCGTCCCGAAACCCTGGCCGGACGGCCGGACAGCCGGACACTCTGGCTTTGCTAGAAAGCCCTGGTACTGGCTGGATCCCCAAACGTCGCCGTCGCATGGACAAAACCTGCCCGTGTGCCTCCTTTGGGGCTGAAAACGTGGAACTGAAACTTCCTGGAAAGTCCAGGCTGATGTCTGAGCTTCCTCATTCCGAAAGCAGAAGGAAGCTCAGCGGCGTGAAGGTGAGCTAGGGCCCAGCTGCAGCTGCCCAGATTGGCCAGTGTGTCACACACTAGTGTCTCTCCCGTAAGAACCCAGAGGAGCGGCTGCCGGCTCGGCGACCTGGGCGCCGGCTTTGGGACCACAGGAGGCAGCGGAAGTCTGGGGCCTCAGCCAGCTGGGTGCACATGGTTAGGCTTTTTTGGGTTCATGGATATTCAAGCAAAGTCCCACCACGCAGGAAGGAGGCAGCGGGTGGGGGTGTGGAGAGCGTGCTGCTCGTAGACACTCCGTCCCTCCCTGAAGCCCAGTCCGTAGCAGAGGCTGACAAGCCCCGTGCCCCAGTCTTGCTTCTCGCCACCAGTCTTCCGATCCTGGGTGACATCCATTTAGAAAAGATAATTCTCCTTCCTTGTCTAGAACCTCGGCGGAGAACGACTCGGATTGACACGGTGACGTGACGCGGAGCGCCGCGGGAGAGCCGAGCTGAAAGGACCTGAGGAATCTGTTCCTGGTGGGCGGTCATAAATAACAACGCTGTGACTCCGCCGAGGAGCCTGGTGATGACATTTCAGAATCTCTCCGAGCTTTGTTCTTGTGGTGCATGTCATCGGAACCCCAGGGTGCAATCGCGGCCTGGATTTATGTTCGTTTGGGGGGGTTTCTGTTACTGAGCATCGTTTCCTTTCATCTGTCTCCTGTCTTGGGCTTGTCTTTGGGGAACACAGGAGTCCCATCTGGGCCAGTCTTCCCGACCTCCCCACCCCCACCCCCCGGGCACATGACACCAGCCTCTGAGAACCTTGAGGACTTCAATCGCTACAGGAGCTTAAAGCTTCAGCGTTGTCTCAGCCTCTGTGAGTTCTACCAGTTTCCTTTTTATTTCCTTTTCTTTTTTTAATTGTTAAATTTATTGGGGTGACAGTGGTTGGCAACAACTACATAGATTCCAGGTGTACAACTCTACATTACATCATCTATGTATTGCATTATGTGCTCGCCACCCAGAATTTTCTAAGAATAAAACACAAAGGTCCCCAGAGGCCGAAATAGCCTTGACCCTGGCGCAGGACCAGATGTGTAGCCCTACAAACAGCCCTACATTCGACTGACCATCACACAACCACTCAGTCAAACCCCCAGACCACACACAGGCATCATGGACTTGCATCGAAATTCAGCTCCCCCTCCTCTGCTGCAAAAAAACAAAAATGTTGGGGACGCCAGGATAGCTCAGCAGGTTGAGCACTTGCCCTGCAACCATGAGGTCCGGGAGGTGGGGAGGGGATCGAGTCCCAACCCAGGCCTGTGCAAGCTGAACTGCGGTGACTGTCGGGATGGTGGTGAAGGTCCTCGCCTCCCATGTGGGAGGCCCCAGGTCGGTTCCTGCCCTGCGCGGCCCCACATCCACCTGTGCGGAGTGAAACTATGTCACAACTAATGATGTACAACTATGGAAACTGCTCTGGGCCCTCCCCCTTCTCTCAAACAATAAAATAAATCTTTAAAAAACAAAAAGGCTGTTGCTCACAGGCACTTTCTGCACTGCTAGGCATGAGGCCTCATCTCCCGTCCAGAGGGGGTGATTTTCTGACCCTCCCACCCCACAGCACAAGGACTTTTGGTAGTTGGGGCAGGCTGAACAATGGCCCCCCCAAATAGCCTCATCCCTACAAACTGTGACTGTTACTTCGCATGGCCAAGGCAACTTGGCCAGAGTGATTCATTTAAGGGTCCTGATTTGGGGACCTTATCCTGGGTCATCCAGGTGGGTCCCAACAGCAGCCACACGGGTCCTTATAGGAGTGAGGCCGAGGGACAGTGGAGAGTGGAGGCGAAAAAGCAGAGACTGAAGTTCTCTGAAGGTGGAGGAGGGGGCTACAGGTGGCCTCCAGAAGCTGGAAAGGGGAGGGGGCCTCACCTGGAGCCTCTGGAGGGAACATGATCCTGCCAACACCCTGGTATTGGTTCGGTGACCCCCATTTCAGACCCCCAGCCTCCAGAACTGTAAGATAATAGGCTGATGCTGTAGCAAGTCCCCCCACCCATCTCCCTACCCCCCATACACCCCACCAGCCCCCCACTGCTCAGTCTGTGACCGTTGGCCGCCGCAGCCATAGGAAACAAATCCAGTAATAAAATGTGGAGAAGTCATTTTTTTCTTGATCTGTGGTTTAAAGCAATCATTTAAAACGAAGAATAAGCTTTCATCTGTAAGAGATCATCTAAATTCGGTAAACTATTTTGTACTAACTAAAATGTATACCTACTGAACCTAAGTGCATCTTGTTACCAGCCATACGGTCTCACGGTTTTAAATTTTAAACCCAAATTAAAAACCACATGGTGATAAATAGGACCTGGGACTTTAAGGAAACGGATCAGGCTGGGCGGTCTAGGGGCTGAGCTGGGCTCCTTGAACTCTAAGGTCCTAACATCCTTTTTATAAAATTCTAAAGTTCTAACCTATCGGCAGAACATGCCTGTGGCCCATTGGGTCTCCAGCATCGGAGGCTGTCAGCACCTTTTTCTCATTTGTTTGTTTGTTTTTCCCTCAAATAAATTCTTTTGGTGACGGAGTACCAACTGAATGCTATGGTCCGGTCAACAATGGAGTCCTACAGAAGGCCCGATTGAAGTAAGTCAAGCTCTGTGTCTTGGTTGGTTGTGGTCCCTGCACTGTCGTCGTTTATTTCTAACCTGGCGGAAATGCAACCCCCCAGGGGTTAGACACACACACTGCACCAGAATCCATCTTGAAGGATTCCAAATCCTTATGCAGGCACCCTCCCAAATGAACACCCCGCGTGGGAGCTGTTAGCACAGCTGGGGTTTTCCACATCGACTCCCACGCAGAACGCGATGCTTAGCAAAGGTTAAGCAACAGCCACACGCAAATTGGAAGCTTACATACATACTATTAAAACCCAACGATAACAGCAACTGTTTAGAACTTAGACCAACAAAAATATGTTTCAGGTGGTGTTACTAAAAGGCAGACCAAGTTCTGCTGCTTGACTGTTTTAAAGTTTTCTACGGATACACGCGCCTTCATTGCCCACACATGGAACAGAGAGCTCCACCCAGCTGCCCCCAGCCTTGGTCTGGCACTGTTTTGTCACAGTCCAGGTGAGAAGGAAAGGCAAGCCTTCCTCCAACCCCCCACCAGCCAGGGTACTGAGTGGTCCACCCATGGCAATCTGCCTTCTCAGAGCCTGAGAGCAGAGGACAGGGAG